>CAUYRH010119208.1:0-25674 GCA_963574655.1 Perodicticus potto
GAATACCTTTACAAAATTAACTATATACACAACTCTTACCTACATTCAAACAAAGCGTATATACTATCAAGGAGAGGAAGAGAACTAGAAGAGGTCTACAGAGAGATAAGTAGACAAAATTTGGGACCATGGAAGTGAAGATAAGATGGTAGAAGCTGGGAGAGCATGGGAATTTGAAGGCTGTCCCAAGTCCAGGGGTCAGAACCATTGCTGGGGACCCCAGGGCATCTGAGTGCTAACTCCCTACTTAGCTATTGACCAAGGAAAAGGAACAAACAGAAAATAGGTTCAACATTCTTCCGACAGTCCCCTTGCCTCTTTTCAGAAACCAAGGAGAATTATAAAGTTTGCTTCCCAAGAGCCTCTTGCCGACAACCGGGACACCAGCCACATTTACAGGCTGGTGGGCATTAAATTTATTCATCTCCAGTAGGATAGCTAGAGAGAAAAGCAGGATAGAAGTAAGCGGTCCTGTGACTTACTACAGATGTCTTCGCTCTTGGCTGGCTCGCCAAATCTGATACCGGAGTTTCAGGTTCTCGGTCTCAATGATTCGAAGAAGGAATCAACGGGCCACAGGAGTAGTGGTAAGTCAGGATTTATTTACAGGGAACAAAAATTACAACTATAAGAAAAACTAAACCTTCAGGCAAAGAGGACCCAGGAGGGGAACAAACTCTCCTGCTCCCTCTCCGAGGTTCAGCCAAGGTCCGTGTCTGAGCTCTCTTCTCAGGGGTTTGTATAGTCCCAGGGGGTTGTTTTGCCTCTTAGGGCATGGATCTTTGTCAGCCAGCTGTCCAATGAAGACTCAGGCCTTGGAAACTGACATGACATTGGCCAGTCAGAAGTGCAGGAGGAAGAGACAGCAAAGGGCCATCCATGAAATGGACTAGCCAGAAGAGCATAAGGAAGAGACAGCAAGGTGCCAGTGTCTCCCCACCGCAGGTGTCCAGCCCTTCCAGCAAGCTGGTTCCTCCATCTGCCACAGCATCAGCACCACTAGGGTCAAGGCGACAAGTCATAGGGCCGCCTTGTCCTGCATCATTTTTAACTCCACGTGGAATTTTGGATTTTGGGGGGATAAATAAAATGGACATAGATTTGATAATTTGAAAATGATGCTGGACAAGGCAGACCTATGACCTGCCACCTTAGCCCTGGCAGTGCTGATGCTGTGGCCAAGGAGGAACCACCTTGCTAGAATGGCTGGACACTTGTGGGGTGGGGACACTGGGCCTTGCTGTCTCCTCCCCATGCTTTTCTGGCTAGTCCATTTCATGGATGGCGCCTTGCTGTCTCCTCCTCCTCCTGCTCTTCTGATTGGTCAATATCACGTAAGTTTTCAGGGCCTGAGCCTTCATTGGAAAGCTGGCTATAACTGATGAAGACCCACGTCTGGTAAAACAACCCCCTGGGACTATATAAACCCCTGAGCAGAGAGCTCAAAAACAGACCTTGATGGACCTTGGAAACGGAGCAGGAGAGCTTGTTCCCCTCCTGGGTCCTCTCTGCCAGGAGGCTTGGTTCTTGTAGTTATTGTAATTCTGTTTCTATAAATAAATTCTGACTTACCACTAATCCTGTCGTCTGCCAGACCATCAAAAACAATGTTGTTGAGACTGGAAATCTCCTGGGCAATCACTCTCCTTGGAAGGAATAGGAACTCTACTTCTTGGTCCATTTTAAAAGGTGCTTTTGCAAAGGTATCTTTGGGTCAACAATACTCTTTTAACCATCTATTTTGTTCCCATTGATAAGTACACGTCTAAACTAGCAATTTTTAGTGTAGCTCCCCAAAACTAGGGAGAGTAGAGGAAAGGACTTCATTTTCTATCGATGAGCTATCCTACTGATGATAAACTAGGTTTTCTTCACCATAGACCCCAGGAAGCACGGTAAAGTTTGCCTTATGTGGTTCTAAGGCAGCAGTTCTCAACCTGTGGGTCGTGACCCCTTTTTTCAATTTTTAACAATGCAGCAATTAGGAAGGTTGAGAACCACTATTCTAAAGTGTATTCTCAGAAACAAAGAGTTTTGGAAGAACTTTCTTGGGTACACTAGGCAAATTCTTCCAACATAATCTCTGGTTTTCAGAAGGCTGCCTCCTTGAACTTAGTTCAATGCTTGAAAAAGTTTCTCATATTTTGTTTTCTTCTGAGCAAATTTTGCAGCATCATTTGTGATAGGAACCATTGTGTGCTCATCCAAGCCAGAACATCTCTCATCCAGAAAAAGAAAATCAATTTTAATTCTTCAAAGAAGAGCAGCAAGTGGTATTTTTTATTTATATAGTATTTAAAGAAGGGTCATTAAAAACTCTCCTCTGTTTTCCTTCTCCCTATCTAGAGCTTAGTGGGGGGTGGGATTTATAAGATATTAATAGATATGGATTACACCATGCAGCTGCCTTGACACTCTGAGAATATACCTAAATTAAGGGCTGAAACAAGCAAGCAACTATGTGGATATCTATTGTTGGGTTAGTGGCAAAGTCACTAGGTCGTACCACTTAACTGAGAGCTGTATTGTGGTTTGTATTTTTATGTGATGAAGTTCAGCTTTCACACTGAGAAAATTTTTGTTCACAGATAAATTTTCTTGGAATATCATTTTCAGTGATTCATGTATGTTAGCCACTTAGTTACATTCAGTTACAGAAAACAGTAGCAAGCAAGTATGCAGTGTGTACTTAGTAGTTTAAAGGAATGATTGTACAATGTGTGCGATGGGAAAGGTGGGGTCAAAGATGCTTTATGCAGAAAATGTTTTATCTTGTTTGTCAGCTTTAGTTGACTTTCTGTTCTTGAACTTTTCTTTTCTTGTAAGGGCATATAATTCTTCACCTAATGACTGTATAATAACAAAATACGTAATCTGTACCCCTATTCTGGTGTAAATGTATCCTAGAAATGCAATGAAGTTTTCAGATAAAACATGTTTTGCCGGTATCAAAAACCAAAATGAGTGATAAACAAGCAGAATAACAATACAGAGAGGAGTATACACATATCCATCAGTGGCAGAGAGTAAGATCAGTGGGCCGATAATTAGACAAATACATATTGATGTTCAGTACCTGGCTCAAAATTGGCACATAATTGAAAAATAGTTAATACTTGTTAAAAGAATGAATAATAATTTAGGTAAATAATTTGATAGACAATCAGACAGCATGATGTAATAACTAAGAACACAACAGTGTCAGACAGTCTAAAGACCAGGTCTGAGGTCAGGGCCTTTTTACTTTTGCAATTTAGGGCAAGCAACCTTCTCCTTTTCAAATCCTACCTATCTCATCTCTAAAGTGGGATGACATTATTTTCTAGGGATATAATGAGAAAATATTTGTATGTATTTACATGTATTGTGCTTAGGAAACAGCCTAGCAGGTAAGGTACCCACAACTAATATTGGTTTTTGTTCATATAAATTTTATTTTTATTATTAACAGTTCTAATAAGTATCATCCATAATAGAAATAAATATAAATTTCCAGTTCTAAAATAAAAAGCATATTCATGAAGAAAAAAATTACATCTTTTGTGAATCTAGATGTGATTAACTAGTTTGGGACAATTAACCAAAATGTTCATTGAACGTAGGTGGTCCATGAACTACTTCCCTGAGTATACATTTAACATTTCATAGGGACTGAATTCTTACTTATATGCTCTACAGGGGACTCAATTCTTACTTATATACCCTGGAGAACTCAATTTATTTGGGGAATTCAGATGCAAACATATGGAATCTGCAAGATTCACAACCTGGTGTGCATGAACTTCTCATGAGATTAATGTATAGATCTGAGTGAATTATGAATTTGAATGAAGAAAAAAATGCAACTTTTTCTTCACTAACCTCCAATTAAAATTTTCCTTCACTTACGAATGTAGGCTACCATCCACAATGTTGTTAGAAGTATCTAAGGCTATCAACAATAGACACCACGGATATTTTCACATTTACATTCTTATTGATACCTTAAAATAGCGTTCAAAATATAGTAGTCATTAGACTTGCTTCTGAGCTATGTTATATGTGTAACAATCACACATAGTAGTGTGCCTTACAAATTTAGTTTTTATACTATAACTTATTTTAATACAGTTGGTTTCCTGTATAATATTAAATATTTTATTTTATCATTTAAAATCATTATTCTGGGAAGGAATCATAGCATTCAGTAGATTGCAAAAGGAGTTCATGGTATAAAAAAGACTAAGAATATATGGAATAAAGACAAGAGTTGAAGGAGAAAGAAAAGTGATTGTTATTTAATGATTAAATTATATTGGGCAAATGAATGTGTTAGGAAGTTCCATAAGGAACTTCCATATTTTCTGAATTTGTTTTCTAAAAAGCACACTTAAGAGTTTAGGATTGCCTGAAAGGCACTGGAATAGATTTATAATAACTGGTGATTTTTTCTGGGAAAGAGATCTTCACACTAGTTTGATTATGTACCCCTTAAAAGAAAATTTTAAGTTGGATGTTAAAATTTTCATTATAAATATAAATTCCAGAAAGAAGTGTCAATTCTGGTATATTATAAATAATAGTATTTTAAAATAAAACTATTATATTACTGTGAAAGTGTTTCAAATGAAATATAAGTAGAAAGATGACTTAATAGCCACCAATGTCTATTTAACATACAAACGTTTTTTAACCACTGAAAATTTTACATCCATCTTCTATATTTTTAAAATTAGATTTCTGTTCCTCACATACAGAAGTGCATTTTCTTTTCAGAAATCATACAGTTGGTATTACTGATTGATTTTTTTCATGAATCTACTTATCTTAGTTCTTTGAAAAAAGTACATAAAGTGAATTTTTAAAAATTTATTTAACAAAACAGCTTTAAGTAGTTAAAAATATGAAATGGATGATAATTATAGTGACTATTATTAGGCAGCTAATCAAAGTACAAATGTAATAAAATTTTTGAGAAATAATTATTATTTATAAAAAACTGTTTGGAACGCATAACCTAGTGAGAAAGCTGGAGAAATGCGGTGTGTCTTGAAATATGATCACAACCTTACCTCCCATGCTGCAGTGTGACTTTGTGTCTGGTCCCATTGTGAGGTGGACTCCATGTTGCCTATTACTGAATATAGGCAGGCTTTCTGTCTTGCTTTAAACTTTAAACGCAGCTTTAATATGTGCAACTTTCAGGGGTAAATCTTAAAGGGACTTGAAGCTTCTATCATTGACTTCTTCTAACACTCTCATCACCACGTAAGGAAACCCAGAGTACATTTCTGAATGATGGCAACTATGGGGAAAGAGAAGTCTAGAGACCATAAGGAGAGGGTGAGCCTCACTCTGCCAGTATCTCCGCTGAATTACAGCCAATCCATCAGCTGAAAGTAGTCACATGAAGGAGTCCAAACAAGATCAGCAGAAAAAACAAAGTATATAGAACCATAAGAAAGAAAAAAATTATTGTTGTCCAGGTGTGGTGGTTACTCCTATAATCCCAGCACTCCAAAATGCTGAAATGGATGGATTGCTTGAGCTCAGGAGTTGGAGATCAGCCTGAGCAAGAGCAAGACCCCATCTCTAAAAAAACTAGTGGGGCGTTGTGGCAGGTACCTGTAGTCCCAGCTACTTGGGAGGCTGAGGCAAGAGAATCACTTTAGCCCAAGAGTTTGAGGTTGCTGTGCGCTATGACACCATAGCCCTCTACCCGGGGTGACAAGGTGAGACACTATCTAAAAATAAGTAAATAAACAAATAAATAAATAAATAATAATTATTGTTTTAAATCACTAAGTTTTGGGATATTTTGTTAAATGACATTAGACAATTAAGAATGGCAATTACAGCACTGTATAAAGAAAATGATCTAGTTGCCTTTTGTTTTGGGATCTGGTGGTTTTGTCATTGGGGTAGTGAATCAGATTATGGCTGTGAAAAGAGAGGTGCACCACAAATACTCTCTCAGGCAGATCAATTTTAAAGGTACAAATAGAAGTTGATGATCTGGAAATTGATTCTTTTAAATCTATTCATGTCCCAGTACCTCCTGGAAATTCTTTACACATACCCTAATTGAAGACCACTGTTTCAACATGAAGTCATGATAAAAACAGGCTCTATGATGTGATAAGGCACTTCTGCAACAGTAGTAATTGAAAAGCAGCAGGGTGGCATGAGCTACTCCAGACGGAGTTCAGAGCATGAACTCCACACTATATGTATAAGTAGAAAGCAGAGAGATACGGGTAGAAGCATCAGAATAATTGGTTTTATCCAAAGATTTACTCTGTGTTTTGGCTGGCTTTTATCAACAACATTGAGTATGATAGCTATCTTTCTTGGGGGTAATGTTACAGGTATCACAGGGCCGCTTGTTGTACATATATTGATACAAGACATTGCCATTTCTTGGTCAATTACTCAAGCATTTTATGTACATGCATACACACACACACCTATATATTCCATATTTCAAAGTAAGTCTATAATAAGCCATTATGATTACTACCTTGTAAGTGAGAAGGATCAGAAAGTGTAAAATAACTTATTACAGAAACCAGTTAGAATTTGGAATTTGTTGTTAATTGTTCATGATGCCAGTGTCATTCTCATGCCCTCTGAGAGTGGAAGATTGGATTCATTCACTTCTAAGTACTTTCCAAGTAGATGTTTTATCTTTTTCTCAAGGCAAGTTATTGTCTCTTTTTGCTAAGAAAATCATCTTAGATATAAGGTGTTATGTGAGGTCAGTTAAGAATAGATGACTATAGGCTGGGTGCACTGGACACAGTGTTTTGAGAACACAGGACTTGAAATACGTTGTCCTACATACATACAAGTGGGTAAATGAAAAGGCATAAAGACTATTTAGACAAAGTAATGGAGTAAGGAAAGGCATAAAGCAGAAATTAACCTTCCTTCTAGAACAGTGGCTCTCAACCTTCTTAATGTGAAAACTAAATTTTGGAATGCACTATTCCTAATGCCGTGAACCTTTAATACAGTCCAAAGGGTTCGTGACCCACAGGTTGAGAACTGCTATTCTAGAAAGGTCATTGAGAATATCGGCCTGACTAAAGAAGAGAGTGTATTTATAGGATAGATCCAGGTTGCATTTGACAAGCTGTAAAGTCTTGAAAGCCAGGCACACACATACGAAATGTAAATGGAAGAAAGATTTTGCGACTGAAACATTGATAATGTTTGTGCAACAGATACTAAAAAATTGTTTGTTTGTTTTGCAAGGACCTCAGGGAATAGTGCATTCCAAAATTTAGTTTTCACATTTATTTTAAAGACAGTACACAGTCTGTGACTTCATCAATTTCCAACATTTGACACACACATGCGTATACATACATACACACAAACACAAACACATTTAGGATTTTCTGTTTTTGAAGCAGTAGGCTTGCTCCTTTACTTTAAACAATTGAATAAGTGAAATCATCCAGGAGAATTTAAGGTAAAATAAAAATAGAATGTCTGCCATCCAAAAGAAATCCTGAATTGAAAACAGCTAAGTAACATTGTAGGCAGTCTCAGACAAACTTCAGGATTTAGAGAAGAAAGAACTACAACAAAAGGCAAAAAAGTCAACAGGGAGCATTGGTGAGAGCAGATAGGGAGAACTCAGGAAAAGGCCAAAATAATTACTTCTCCAAAACAAAGAGATATATTGATGTCTTGTTCTTTAAAAAGAAGATCTTTTATTTTAAAAGTCTAAATCTTCCAAGATTAACACCTGGAGAAATAGCACTGTGGTCTAACTTTTGTGGATAAAGTTTTAGGTCTTAAATGATGATGGTATTTTCTTTTGTTGTTTTATATTTCGAAAGCTATAAAAAATTCCTATTTTAAAGTACTCATTACCTTGTCTTTGCAAAGGGAAAAATAAGTTCCTTTTAGACTGCCTTTCAGAGAAACAAATAATTCCAGAGCTCAAATTAACCTCAAAATGCTACTCTGTTACCCAAGCAATATCTAAAGCACTGTCTTTCTGCACACTATTCATTCTTTCCGTGGTGTATTTTAACATCCACTAAACAAATAACTGGTTTATATCAGGCATTGTGCATATTACTTAATTTTTGCCATTGCATTGCAAAGTAGGTGTATCGTTCCCATTTAACTTTAGAGAATTAATAAGGCTAAATAAATAGCCACAGTTTGTAGTAGAGCTAAGATTGGATCCAATTCCAATAAGCATTCTACTTATTACAGGTAGGCCTCCCTCTCTTCATGGTTCCACTGGCACACAGTACTTTTTTTCTAGTGTCCCCAACCCCATTGTCTTCTCTGGGAGAGATGAATAATCTGTACTATACATATTTCAGTGAATATAAATCATGTTGTTATCTTAATGAATGTTACCTATAGTTTAATAACGTAAAATAGAAGACTTGATTTTCTGTTGGTTGGAATTTTATGCCTTAATATTAAAATTTCGTAAGGGACAGTTTTGCTATATACTCTTTTGGTTACCTTTCATTCTAGGTTTAATCATTCTTTAGACCAAACCTGATAAAACTCTTTTCAAACACAGCAATTTAGACCTCTGAGGGTTGATTGCTCCTGCAGGGTACGCTTGACATTGAAATGCTGTTGTCAGCACATCCATCTAACTGACAATATCTTCAAGCTTGTACAATTCTTGGATTAACTTCCTTTTCCATCTAAACTCCTTTCTGTTTTCAGAGTTGACTTAGGAAATAGGGGATATTCATGTAAGTATTTGTACTGCCCTCTGTTTCTCAAGTTGTAAGTATACAGCACTTATTCTGTTCTGCCTGGTATTGAACTTAGCAGTTAGTTCTTTGTTACTTGATTCATTATTTTTTGCATTCATGTCAACCCTCTTAAGATGTCTGGTCTCTACCTAAGCAATTTCAGTAATTGCTCCCTGAGTGTACAGTTATCTTTCAACCTTATCCCACAAACTATGGAAATTCCCATTATTTTAGAAATTCTTAGGGTATGTAGGCCCCACAATTTTTTCACCCTCATTTGTGCTATTTATAACCTCTTCTCACACAAATAAGCATTTACCATGGCTGTATATTTCCTTTGTTTATCCCCTTTTTAAAGATTAACCCGAAGAACCACTGACACATAATACTTGGCTATATTTTTCTCAACATTTCTGGAAGCTGAAACTCAGAAAGGAAATTAAATCTCTAAATAGCACAGTCTATAGAGACAATCACATAATCTGAATCTTAGTTTTTAAAGCCCAAACTCCTCCCACCATTGTAGATCTTTTCTTCCCACCTTGTCTGTGGATCCTCAATCTCTTCCATATCTCTCTTTCCTCTTCAAATTCAGTCGTCCTTCTTTCAATTTCTTTAGCTGTTTCTTTATAATCTTCATTCCCAGTTATAATCACCTCCTTTCTCACAAGGTACTTAGCACAAAGAAATGTCAAATCTTGAAAATTGACAATAAAAATGAATTAATTTCAACACTGAAAAAATAATAAAACAGAGGAATTTTCTTACCTTTTTGTTTCACTTTTATGCCTTACCCACTCCTTCTTTTCTTGCCCTCCTACAAGCAAAACAGACCATAATGATGTTTTAGTATTATGTCCCAATTTTAAAAATTTTTTTTGCTTTTTCCTTGCTTAGCACCAATATCATGATGAAATTTTGGGATCAAATTATTAAACAGACAAAAAAGAATTATGGTTAAATAAATTCTAATATACCCATATTTAAAATGTCATGTAGCTATCAGTATGTTTTCTCAAGTAATACTCAATTACAGTCACACCTTGGTACACAGGGGATTTATTTCAGGATATTCCCCCCAAATACCAAAATCCAACTATGCTTAAGTCCTATATTTAGTTCTATGGAACCCCTAAATACTAAAAGTCAGTCCCCTATATCCAAAGATCTTGCATGTACTGTTAATACCATCTTTTTGATCCACAGTTGAATTCACATATGCGGAGCCCACGCGTATGGATGGCCAGCTGCATACGTAATATAAGAAAAGATTGTGTCATAAATATGACATTTATATATACATACACATACATAATATACATATATAGAAATAATTTTGATTTTAAAAATCAATCAAATACTTATTTAAAGAAACATTTAAACTGTAAGTAAGAGGAAATGTGCAAATAAGGAAATGGGTATCACTGTTCACTAGAAAATATGCACCAATTTATAGTTCTACCTACATCATTTAAAAGTATAATTTATATAAACACTTGCCAGAATTATTTTTGTAACTTAACATAAGTATTTGCCAATTTAATTGGTGAAAATGATTTGTTACTGTAACTTAATTTATATCGCTTGGATTGCCCATTAATACCCTGAAGATTGAATAATCTTTCAAAAATATTGAAAGCTTATATTCTTTCTCTTATGTCTTGTCTATTCTTTTTTTTTTAATCATCTGAAGTAGATAATCAATTTTTTTTGAGACACAGTCTCATGTTTTCGCCCTCGGTAGAGTGCCAGAGTGCCGTGGGTCATAGCTCATAGCAACCTCAAACTCCTGGGCTCAAGTGATCCTCTTGCCTCTCATCCTCCTAATAAACTGGGACTATAAGCACCCTCCACAATGCCAGGCTACTTTCTTTAGGGATGGGGTCTCACTCTCAACTCATGAGCTCAAGCAAGTCACCCACCTCAGTTTCCCAGAGTGCTGGGATTCCACGAGTGAGCCACCATGCCCAGCATATATATGCAAAATTCTTAGTTGATTACAAAGAGAAGAGATTTTTCTATGATAAAAATATTAAATATTAACTCACTAGCGACATGCATATTTGTGCATTGTTTTCATGTATTTCCCTTTCTATGAACATATAGCCAAATATATCTACCTTTTTCTTTATAGTTAATAGTGTTGATATTTACTGAGTGCTTTATATGTGCAAAGCACTATGCTAAATGCTGTATATTCATGGTCAGTTTTAGTCTTCTTTACAGGGAGGTGATGAAGGTCCCACCTCCCCTAAATTGTGGCTTATAGAGGCTAAATAGCCCACTTGAGGTTACATAGTTGGGTAATAATAGAAACAGAATTAAAATGGTTTGACATCTGTGAGCACATCCCTAAGCACTGAACCTCATTGTCTTTACAGTAGCTGTTTTTGTGTTATTGCTGAAATGACATCCTCTTCATCCTAAGATTATATACATACTCTTACATATTTTTTCTAAGTTTCTATGGCTGCATTTCATAATTGGATGCTTAAGTTATTTTAATATTGGTATAAATTGTAAGATGTATATCCAACTTTTTTGAATAAACTATTTTCGGCAACCCAAGCAACTTTTTAGAATAAAAGGAATCTATCTTTGCACGTTGAAAAAATGGAAACTGAGTGGAGGTGCAAATAATATATTAAAGTGGGGGTAGACAGAGTGAGGGAAGGAGCGAGGGGGTGGGGTCTTGGTGTGTGCCATGCCTTTTGGAGACAAGAGGGTCTTTACTGAACAAATGCAATAAGTGTAACTTGGTTTTTTGTACCCTCAATGAATTCCCAATGATAAAAAAAAAAAAAAAGTGGGGATAGACAGAAAGATGGGACAGAATGTTTTGGAATGTTTTGGAATGGGACTTGGCATAAACTGGTGCACATAATAGAAATGATACTATTGAGTAAGAAAACTGCAGAAGCCTGCTTAAACTATACATTTAAACTATACATGAGAATGAACATTAGCCTTGAATAAGTTGAGGCCTGATCCTTAATGCAGCCTTTTCTATGGAACTGAATAACCCAGCCATGTTCCTTGGCACCCATGAATTAACAATTATTTCATGGTTATACCTAGAGGCCCAGAACAAAGTTAAGGTTAAATATAAAATATCTCTGATATCGCCTCTCTTAATCACTCTGAGAAATGCCTGTTCCTATTTGACTAGTCCTACATAGAGAACAGACTGAAGAGTGACTTTCTAAGAGAAATACAATCCTTTGTAACAAAAGAAGAACTATAGAAATATTAGAACATTGGCCTAATATCCTTTATTTAAGGAAAGGAAAACTGCCCTTTTTATTTACAATCATAATTTACCTTTAACATTGGTTTCTGGTTGAATTTTTTCTTGAGAGTCCTTCTAGCATAGTGAAAAAGATAAGAAGGTTATCCATTTTTTTCTTCTTTTCCTCTCTTTTTCTAGACAATAAAGAAAAAAAAAAAAGAAAAAAGAAAAAAGCATGATTTCACCCTTAGCATCCTGCGAAGTTTGGTTGCTCATGTTAACCTTGGGCATACCTCTCTGCCAGAAGCTAATTATACCTCAATAATTCTTCAGGAATTCTTAGCTTTTGTTATATTATTAACTATGATCCTACAAATTCTCAGCTGGCCCTCCCCTATGCAGTGACAGCTTCCAAGTACATAATAACTGTAAGAAACACAAATCTGTATTCATGGCTTTATAGAGCAAGGAAAGGAACTATGTATTTCAAATAAATGACTCACTAAGGCAATTTTCATTGAACTGTTTGAAAGGAGAATGAATTTCTATTAGTCACCATTTCTGGAGAAATTTTTCATTTCATAAAATCACCCTATTTCTATTGTTGGTAGTTTTAGGGTTTTTTTTGTTTTATTTCATTTCATTTTTAATCAATTGTGCATAGAAATGCAATGAACAAAACATAAAAACACTTCTAAACAATTTACCTTATGATGAATGATTTCAGAAAACCTGTGACATCATCATGCTATGCTATCTAAGTGCTATTTGCATACTCTTCAGTGAGAAAAGATTTTATGATGACAAAGGGAACATTGCAATGTGTGCTAGGACACCAAATAAAAGTGAAATCTTTTCACTGAAAAAACAGGGAATGAATGAGAGAAAAAGAAAGAAAACTATGAGGCAAATATTTACCCTACTTTGGTGGGTATATTCTCATTCACAAAAATTCTCAGTACAAAGCTTTAGATGGAAAATTAACATGGCAATAAAGCAATACATTCAAATCCTATATCTATTTGGATTAACTTGAATTAAGTTTATGTGGAAAGAGGAAATAAGAAGCAGAGTGTGGATCTTAATTTCAGGTGTTGTCAATGGATTGGGCAACACCGAGACAGCAATGATCCCAAAATGAAATTCCCTGATTCCCGTGAGGCTGTGTGGCTTCACTGCCACTTTATTTGTTTTTGTTTAGGTAAATATCCTATTTACATGCAATTTTGGCTACAAGTAAATGGTTTTTGTTTCTAAAAGCAAAATTCTTCCAAGAAGAAAAACCTAGGAGTTACTTTATGCCCAGAGATTTAAGACATGGGGCCATGATGAGGAACTAAATTGATTGCTGAAATACATAGATGGATGGAAAGAGGATAGATGGGTAGGTAGATAGATGCATAGGTAGGTAGGTAGATAGATACATAGGTAGGTAGGTAGGTAGGTAGATAATGGTAAATAGATTAATGTTTCCAGGGAAATTTCTGGCTTTAGAAGATAGTAATCACAGTATCACAGTCTTCTTTATCTTGACCAACATTTATATGGGAAGTTATTTTCTGAGAGACCCTGTAGCTCTGAAAAATTTGCTAGAAAAGAACATTTTATTTTTTAGATATCAGGTTTTTAAAGCAAATAAAATAAAGAGAACCAACATTCTAATACTGCTATTTTGTATCAATATAGAGTCATCATAAAGACAATTACAAAATTAGAATTGCTTTTAATTGTCTTAGAGTGGCGCAGAGTGGTTACAATTTAGAAATGGTGCAAGGGTGTCAAGCGTGTTGCCCGTGGGCCATGTTCAGATTATGTGAGGACTTTTCTGCTTGTCTGTGGTGTTGTATATCACAAAAATTATGGACCTTTTCTGTTGACTCATCAGTTTTCATTATTGTTTCAGTATTTTATGTGTGGCCCCCAAACAACTCTTCTTTTTATAGTGTAGACCAAAGAAACCAGAAGGTTGGACACCCCTATTAGTGTCAAACAGGGCTGGGTTCAGATTCTGCCTCTTCCACTTATCTCCTATATAAATTTTGGCATGTTACTTTATCTCCCTAATGATCACTTTTGTTTTGACTGTAAGAAGGTAAAATATCTCATAGAGATCAAAAGACAGTGATATAAAACATAAAAAGTACTGAATGCTATGCCTAATCCAGAGCAAATACCACTGAAATTATGATAATTAATGGTAGGCAATATAAAAAATACATATTAACAAGCCTCAAATGTATATCTGATACAGACTGCAAGTTAGGTGAACAACCATGAGGATGTTTATTCCTGTATGAAACTCAGCTCACACATCTTACTGAGGAAATTACTTTTAGCTCCCTTTGTTCGGATTTTAGATTAGTGGGTTTTTAACATGAGAACTAAAATGGCATTGGATTGGGAATTAAATTTCATGATAAAATTTCCAAAGATCAATGTCAATATGCTTATGATCCTCACTCAAATCAACTACAGTAGAACCTCAGGAAGTTGACCACCCAAGGAACTGTAACAAACTGGTCAACATACAGAGGTGGTCAACATAATTAAGTCGGCCTACTGTACTGATACGTACATTTGGTGCATGTCTGGTTTATGAAAATTAGGTCAACTCAAAGAGGTGGTCAAGGTAGGGAGGTGGTCAACTATGGAGGTTCTGTTGAATAGGATCTAGCAAGTTCAGGCACTATGGTGCTTTATTGTATATGTGTATATTTTCCTTCATTACTTTGTATACCTCCTCTCTGCTTTCGACACCTTGCCTGGATTCTGTCTTGTATTTTTTGAGCTATAGAATATGGTGGATCATGCAGTAGCTGGTCATATACATCAACTGAATGACCAATGGCATCTTCTTTCTCTCTTCCTTCAGGGAAGAACTCCCCACTTTCTTGAACCCAGGGGAGAGTATAGTACATTTATTGTTACAAAAGGTAGAATGACATCTGTTTGCTCAGTTAAAATCATCCTGCTTCTTACATATCCTCAAACCTATACATACCCTGAAACAAGCCACCTGATGACACTACATAATAATGTGAAAAGGAGTTCTGGTTCTCATGTCTTCTGTGAAGTTCAAAACTAAACACTTTCCTCCTTCCAAAAAATACTGGCAAAAGTATAATAATAAATAAGCTCAGATCTAATAATAAACCTCTTATAGTATACAGATAGGCTAATAAATCACTTCTAAACATCTGTCTCTGTAATCCAAATTACATATATTAAAAATCAGAGTCTCAGATATAGACTTCAATAAATAAGTTAGATTAAATAGACTAATTTTCTAGAACTACAATAAGGGATGCTCTTTATCTAAATCTATTTTTTTCTTCTAAAAATTTCCTCCCAGTTTCTTTTTTTTTTTTTTTGTGAGATAAGCCTCTTACTATGTCAGCCTTGGTAGAGTGCTGTGGTGTCACACTTCATAACAACCTCAAACTCTTGGGCTTCAGTGATTCTCTTGCCTCAGCCTCCCAAGTAGCTGGAACTAAAGACATCTGTCACAATGCCCGTTACTTTTTTGTTGTAGTTGTCACTGTTGTTCAGCAGGCCCAGGATGGTTTTGAACCTGTCAGCCCCCATGTATATGGCTGGCGCCCTAACCACTGGGCTACAGGCACCAAGTCCCCAGTTTCATTTACCATGTGAAAGAGAACAAATTTCTAGCAAGACCTAATTTTTGTCATCTATATGTAGGTAAAAAACAGGGAATCTAAAGATTGGAAATATTAACATCACACGTACTCTAACTGATGAGCAAACATGTACAGAGAGGGAAATGAAATTCAATGGAAATCAAACAGGGGATGGTGGGTAAGGAAATGGGTGAAAACCTGCCTAAATGGGTACAATGAAGCTATCTGTGTGACCAGCACGCTTACAACCCTGACTCAAGCAGTACAAAAGTGATCCTTGTGACCAACATTTGTACCCATGTGATACTTTGAAATTAAACAAAACAAAACAAAACAAAAAACAGTGAAGAAAACACAAGCACCCTTGCCTTAAAGTCCCATAGCTTTGAATAATGCTTTGTTTTGTTTTTTTTCAGTGATTTTCTTGGCATGTCTGGAACCCTACCAAAAGAAAATCACCAAATAAATTTAGGCTATTGTCCCAAGCAGAAATATAATTACAGTAATAAAACTGACAGAGTTCTAGAAAAAGGGAGAAAACTGTGTGATTTTTTTTTTTTCTATCTTGAAGATCCTTTCCAAGTAAGCAAATAAAAATTATAACCTCCATTGGCTATATGAGTATAAAATGGTACTACTGGAAGGTTTGAATCTCAGAAGCAGCCAAACCATGATTAAGGATATCTAATAAAGTATAAGGAAGTTCTTTCATAGATGCAATTATAAGTATTTTTTTTTATTTAAAGTCCAGAAGTTGACATTCAGTGAACTTTTAGGTAAGTAGTCTAAGAATAGATAATGACAAATGGCCGAGTTGCACTGCAGGGTTAATAATGAGATTTGTGTATATGGGTGGGTTTTTCTGGAGCCAGAAAAGGACCAGGATGTCTAAGGAAAACAGTTAACACCTTAGCCCATTTAACAAAATTAATACATATTTTTATTGCATTCAATTTCTAACAGATTGCAAGAAATGACTGTATGAAAAGTCAGTGAATCTTTAAAGAAAAGAGAAAAGCAATACGAGGCCCTGGTGAATTATTAGATATGGTCGAGTAGAACCGATATTATATAGCCCTTAAAGCATATTCCTATGTAGCAGAATTTCTGGCAGATTCTGTAAATGTAATGCATGAAGTGAGCCAAGAAGATTTGTCTGAAATAAGATAAGATAAAGTACAGGGTAGAGAATAATTAGATCCATTTGAAAATGAATTTATATCAAATATATATTGTCTGGCCTCAAATAAAAAAAAATCAGATGAACACTGTTTTGCTGACAAAATTCTAGAGGCATTATTAGATTGTCCCTATTGTACTGAACTTACAAGTAAGCTTCAGCCACCAATTTGACACTCTTAACTTCACCAAATGTTTATGGGTTTATAATACATTTTTTGATTAAACTAAAAATGAGTTAATCTTAAACTCTTTTCCTTGTGGTAAACCCTAGTTTCTTGACAACTCCTCATCCCCATGCCTTGGTATAATCTTTTCAAATTTAGTATTTCTCATTAATAATAGGTCTTGACTTCATTATTTTCTTTGAATCTTAAAACCTGTATGTTTTACTGCTGCCTTCTTGCTTGCCTGCTACCTCTGACTGTGTCCTTAAATCAAATTCTAGGAACTGCTTGAGTGTGGCTCATTTCATGGTTGGTACCTCATTGTATTTTCATCTTTGCCAGAATTCTTCAATTGATAATTGAGACTGTAGTTGTGCTACTTTTATAAAATGAAATATACAAGTAATTTTAGTTAATTTGATATCCTATAGCAGATATTTCTTCCATGTGCTAAGTTTTATACAAAACTATTGTTATTATTCTCCATCTGATCTATTGCATTAACTTCTCTATCTGCTTGCAATAATGCCCTTTGAACTCCCTCATTTATCTAACTTCCTTCTCTTCTCTCTCCTGTTCTCCCCCTATTTTATTCTCCTCTACTACTGTCTATTTCTCATTATTAGACAGAGGTTTGAAGTTCTACTATTTCTTGTTTTCTCTTCCCCCATCCCTCCTTGAGTGCAGATATACCATTTGGAGCTATGGAAGTACCATGTATCTAGCAAACAAGAGGGAGCAGTTATGGGGTTGAGGCAAATCCCACAGAACCCAATGGCAAAATGACAGGAAGAATCTGAATCCCCAATGCCATTGCAACACCTATCATTCATTTTTAATGTGAAAGAATAGCAAAATACACAGACATAAACAAAAAGTCTTATTTTACTCAATCATATTTTCATTAATTTTTGACAAATTTATTTTTCACTGATAAAATACAATATATATAGTCTGAGACAGAGTCTCACTGTATTACCCTCTGTAGAGTGCTGTAGCATCACAGCTCACAGCAATCTCAAAACCCTTGGGCTTAAGCAATTCTCTTGCTTCAGCCTCCCAAGTAGCTGGGATTTCAGGCGCCCACCACAACACCCAGCTATTTTTTTGTTGCAGTTGTCATTGTTGTTTAGCTGGCCCAGGCCAGGTTCTAATCTGCCAGCTCTGGTGTATGTAGCCAGCGAACTAACTGCTGAGCTACAGGTGCCAAGCCCCAATATAGATTTTTGAATGGATGAATAAATGAATGAATATAGTCTTGTTCATTGCCAGATTTTGCTTCTACTCATCTTTCCCCTGTAAACCCTTTTACATTTTTCTTGGTAACATTCTATACAAAGTTATTACTGTATCTTCTGTGCATATGTATAATGTCATCAGATCAATTATAGAACTTTTAGAGACAGAAGATGTGACTGACTCATTTCTCTATCTCCATTAGCTTCATGAACAGTGTATAGTGGAAGCTTGATGACTTTGATGATAATCATAGTAATAATGCTATTAAAGATAAGGGTATTAAAACACTTGCAGTGAAAAGAATTTAATTCTGCTAACTGCTCACTTACTTCAATCCATGTCTGGCTATATTTTATTTCCAAAGAAAGCCACCATGGTACACATTGAAGTTCACTGGAACTATTACAACACCAGCTGACCTGAAATTTGTTACTGCTTCTTCCTCATATTGAAGAGATCTTTGAACAAGGTCTCTGATGAATACCAGCATTGACGTGAACCTTAAGGTCACAAATGTTCCCATACAAACTTATAGACAATCCAGTGATTCTCAGAGAGGACAACAATTAACCCAAGCTAAATTTATTAACAGCACAGCCTGTTCTTCCACAATTAAAGGAGTTTTACTCTCGGTTTTGCTAGCAAAACCTGGTGTTTTTTTTCTACTCTATTAAGGCCATTCTGCCATGGGTTGAATACAAATGAATAATTTGGATCCAGAAATACAAAATACAAAATATTTCCTCACTGAACTGTGTCAGAGTAGCCAGAATCCTTTATAGTCAGTGCTGGTTCAAAAATATAGTCCACTTTCTACATCACTCTCTCAGTCTAGTGGGCATTATGACACAGCTCCTTCATTCTCAACCAGTTCTTAGCCAGGTTATGTTAAAGAGTTGACTCAACTTGTAAAGGTCATCCTTAAGGGTGGAGCTTTTCATGAAACCCACCTTATAGATGCCAACTCATTAAAAATAAAACCTGTTAAACTCTGTGCTTAAAGACATTTAGAGGAAAAGATTGCAGGTTATTGATTCCCCTTTCACCTTTTCTGTTAGTTGTTAGATAAGACATAGCCATCATGGCGTCTGCTCTTGTCCAGTTAACTTTACCACAAGTGACTGTTAGACACTAGAAATACAGCTACTTTAGGGCAGGAAGTTGTTGAGTTGATTAGAAGAGACTTGGAATGAGGCTTTGAAAGTGTGTCAACTTGGAACCAAGTATCCCTGACCAACCCATGCTGATACCTGAAGCACCAAACTAAGATTTGTCCTTGTGGTTAATGCTTTACCACTTCCCCATTGTTCAAAAAGAAGGCAAAGTTTTTCTCTGGATGCCAGAAGAACTCAGCTACCCTCTTTTATTATCTCATTCTATCTGTATTTTCTCCCGACTCCTACAGGTTATGCCTTTTCCCAGTTCCTGAATTTCTGAGCCATTTCTGAGCCACTGTAGCTTGACATTGTATTTTGAACTTTTAAGAGACTGAAAGACATACAAATGAACCCAAGCGATTATAAAGCAAAGCATATGTTCATTGATGGCAATAATCTCTTACTCTGTTTTCCCTTCTAATAACGCAAAACAAAATATACTACATTTTATGATCCTCAAACAATTCTGGGTAATAGATAGAGAAGAAACACTATTCTGAGACTTTGGATGAGGAAACTGATGTTCATAGGATGTTTTCAAAGGCTTACAGATAATAAATGGTGGAGCTAGAACATCATGCTGCGTCTTCTGATACTGAAACTATTTCCTGTCTCAGGCAGACCTGCCACTCAATGTCAGTGAAGTGTTGGTGTGATTGCTCCAAACACCTAGCATGTATAAACTGCATTTTAAGTATGCATCCAGGGTTTATAAAAGCCAAGAATAGTTCTTGTTTTATTCCTTCACAAACAGCAGCTGTTGAAGTCTACAACACTTCCGAAAACTCAACAAGACACTTATATTAGAGTACTTTGAATATGTAAAATTGTGCTCCATAGAATTCAAATTTGTCCCTGTGTTTCTTATGCCAGATCTTAGCAGTTTGCTACTGCTCCTTTTTGTTTGTTTGTTTCTTTGCAATTTTCCTGCAACAGAAAAATTTTTTTTTAAGTCCACATCAGTAAGGAAGTGAAGTGCCAATGTCGGCACATCCACATTTAGTTAGTGATAAACCAACTAAATAAGAGACCGTAATCCATATTGGTAACAGTCAGTTTTTCTATCTTATGTGTGGCCGTGTGTGCAATATATGTGTGTGTAGTTATTGCTCTTCATGTAGGTGATACTAATGATAATCAAGGAGTTCATTACATTAATTTAAACATTTTAATAAATTAATGACTAATAAAAGAGATCAATTTTTACCAAGAAGAAAATAGTGTATGAACTCTTTCAATGCAATTTCTATACACTTAAAATGGTTTAGTTGATGAATTATTATCTAAAATTAATTATCACTAACTCTAAATAGTTTTATTTTTAAAAAAAGTCAGTTCCTCTCAATGTTTCAAAAGAGTACACCAATGGTGGACACGATCCCTACCCTGAAAGTAGAGGCCAATCTTCTATTTTTATTGCATCTGGTTGCTTTCCCAGTACCCTTACACCACAACCATGCATTATCTTTACGTTTTGTTCTTGTGTAAAATCAAGTAATTTTGAATTAGGAAAAACCATCAGAGTTTTCTCATATAAATGCTTATCTCAAAATTGTTCATAACATTTTCTCTCATAAATATCTCTTTGCTGAAATATTTTAGTCAGACAAATTCTCTACAATTAGACGTCAAAATCTTCCATTGTTGAAAGGTTTCTCCTTTCAATTAAAATGAGAATCTTTATAACTTTCTTGGAATAGAAAATTTGAGCCTTTTGGAAGAGAAGAGATAAAATCTCTTGCACTCCTCTTTCTTACTATTTCTAATAGTAATAACATTTAGTTTTGTCTTGAGGCAAAACATAGCAAGTTTCTTTGAAAGCTCTTAGAGTATTACCATTTCTGGACCCTTTGCAATATTTAGCATGTTCCTCTGACTTCATCCTCTATTTTGCCAGTATGGCCCTAAAAACGCATAACCATTAGTGAACCAGCAGCCTCAGAGGTGATCTGACCTGTGCAAAATGCAACGGAACTAAGCTCATTATGTCAACAAAACCTGTACATTAATAAAGTCTCCGTCTGTCTGTATTACATCGTGGCTTCCTAGTCATTGGCAGTAAGCTACAAATCCCATATCTTTTCACATAGAAGTTTTAAGTCAGGTTTTGCCTTCCTAAAACTTGTTCATCTTTATAGAACTAAATTCAAAAGTGTAAAATATATCCTATTTTTATGCTATTGATGAAGAAATATTATTTTCGTCAGAAGGGTAATTTTGAATTTACCATTAGCTGTGGTATCACTTATTTTTTTTTAATTTTGTGTAGTGACATTTTGTTAAAATTACCTTTAAAATCACCATTTAAATCTTTTTGATGAATTTCTGTCTTTTGGAGGGTCAAAAGCAGAATTTTGGAAACACAACCCAGAGGACTGTGTTGATGACAAAACCATTAAATGGCACTATAAGTGGGGAGGACTACTGAGGTAATTTTTCTACAAATTGTGAATCTATATGTCTGTGTTACAATACAACCCGCATGTTTCTGTTTAGCAACAAGAATGTTAGGCAAGACTGAGAGAACTTGAGCAAAAACAACATAACCTAGATCTAGCAAATTCACTTGCTTCAACAAACTACCTTATAAAATGTTTGCAATGATAGTTTTAGCATACACATCCAAACTGACTCATCAGTTATCAGTTTAACCGTTTACCTAACATAGAACTTGAATGCAATAAAACAACAGAATAACTCCTCTAATTTCTAGTATACACTTTTTTGCTCATTAATATTTTACATAAGTATAGAGTAAAAGTAAGTAACACAGTTTTGTTCATTGTTCATTACACTCTATTTTTTATTTGTTAATCATTTTTTGGAGAAAATTGTGTTTTTCTCAAGAGTTTTAAAATTTTGGTGCATTATTTCAAAGTACGTAGTATGGTATATTCAGCAGGGTTTTATTTTTATATTTGGGTATTTTAAACTGTTTCCATGCAATGTACAGTGTGAACGACTCTTTTGTGGGAGACATCCATATGATTTCGCTCTTCGAAGTTATTCTGTTTTCTTTTTAGTGTTAGTGTCTTTTGATTTTCTTTCTCTCTAGCAAAGGCTTGTTCAGTGTTAGCCAACAAACCACACCACCAAGTAACCAATCTATGAAATCAGCATCTCTGAATTTTTGTGCTTTGACTGATGAACCATTTTGTGAGTTCATTTGTGATGCATTTCTGTTCTATTTTCTGTCCTGCTATTATGAAGAAGTGAAGGTTTACACAAAGGTGAACAGAACCATGAAAGTAATAAACACAAGAGAATGTCAGAAATAGGTCTTTCTGTCACCACTTTCTAACCATTATCAAGTCTGAGGTTGTACTTTGGAGTGCTCAGACTAAGTCTTGGGAATCCAAACTCTAACTGAATTGCTCCAGTACAGATGTAGAGCTCTCTATTCTTTCAATAAGGAAGATGGACTCCAAAAGGAAGGTAGATGACTTGCCCAGTAGTATCACTACATGTAATTTGTGACAGAAAAAGGAGGCTAGGAAAGGGAGAACAGGCTGGGAAGAGTGGAAGAGACATGGTGAAAAGGAAGAAAAGGAAAGAGTGAAAGGTTCTAATGAAGCAGATTTTGATAAACTTTTCAGGAGATAGATATCTTAATTACCCAGACTTGGTCACTGTGCATTGTATACTTGCATCAAAATATCACATGTATCCCAGAAATGTGTAACTTTATGTATACATGCAATTCCTTTAAAAAGAAGCAGAATGGAGTGTCATCTATCAAACATGCTACTGAATCTGTGTAGCACTTCAAATACTTTTGCACTGGATTCCTTTGGGGGTAGAAATTTTTTGCTTTATGTGAAACCCAGCTACTTGCTCTGGCATTGCAAATGAATTTATCTGTGTTATTATCTTCATTTGAACTCACTCATTTTTCCTCTTTCACTGTGCTCCCCATTTTGCCAGGATAATTCACTTTCAATTACACATATATCATAACACTTAAATATTAGTTTCACTTGCCTCTAGTTAATAACTCACCTTATATTAATCATCCATCAACGTAAAATCAGCATAACAACTTTTATGAATCCATTTATCACCAGCACATTCTAAATGCTTATACAATTTACTCTCCAAATTCATACAGTGACTTGCTGAATAGCCCTTAAAGTTACTATAAACCTTGGTTGCTTTCATTCACAGGAATATTTTTCATGTTTTCTGAGTGAGCATATTTTTGGTAATTGTTAAAGTTTAAAACCACTGGGATATGGATGTCCCTATAATCCAAAAAATTATTTTCTTCAGATAGTCATAGAATCTCTAGAACATTCAGAGGATTTTATTTACAAAGAATTCCTCTTATTTATCTTGAATATATATTTGAACTTGGAGATAAAAGAATGTGATAAAGGTTCCAATGGGAAAATTTTCCAAATGCCCCATTTTCTGGTTTGGCATGGCAGTGGAACAGGTGATTCTGTTTTGACTTAAGGTCAATTCATAGCCACCTGTGGAACCTCACTTCACTTGTCTGATGGTGGAGTCATGTTCATTGCTGAGTGCTGAACTGGCTTTTAGGCAGCCAATAAGCTCTGAATGAGCACTATGTGTGGACAAAGGATGCTTCTGGAAGGACTAAAGGAGCATAGAAAGGGGAGATGAGAGTTGAGCAAAGACATATTTTCCCCACTTCGTCTGTTCCTGAGCCCATCTTTGAATGATGCTAGCTCTTTTTCCTGCAATTCAGCAATGAGGCATATGGAAATGGCATGAACTTTTTAAAAATAATTACATTCATTGAAAATGGCAATAAATATGACAATAGTAGATACAAAATGAATTTTAGATGTCATAATTTTTTTCTACCTGCCACTAGCATTTTCACTTTACATTATTCAAAGAGTAAGACATAATTTAACAAAGTCTGATCCCTGCAATCAAGTTGTAATATTTCACTTTCTGCTCAGTCCATATCTTCAAGATGACATGTGGAAATTTTAAGGGGAAGGAATATAGGAATATAACAACGTAAAAGAAGATCACTTTTTTTTTTTTTAATTTCAGATTAATGTGAGGGACAAATGACCAAATCACAATATTTGAATTTGTTAGGTAGGGTCCTTCTTGTAGCTATGTCCTGCACCCAAAAGGTATAACATATACTCCTACACACTTTTTTTCATCATTGACCACGGAAAACCACTATTTGTTCATATTACACATAGTGGGAGTAACTTCTGCGGAAAAGATAATTTGATGCTGAGGCCGTCAACTTTGAGGACTTCTTGGTTTTGCAAAATAGCATATGATCAATATGTTATCTTAAGGAATAAAATGTATTTTAGTGCATTGACACAAACTGCTCTGATGACCTTGGGCTAGTTACAGCTTAAGTCTTATTTCAACTTATCTTCTTCCAAGTTTTGGCCCCACACCTGATTTTGATGGTCATAAACTTTCATATTCTAATCATATATCATCATGCTCAAAGTCCTATGCTAGTTTCTGGAGATATAAATGGGGTACTTAAGATGCTTTCTATTTAGTTATGTAGACAGAATGTGTGTTTTTCATTCTTATGCGGCTTTTATTTTTTAGTTCTATTTTTTGCTTTTTTTTTTTTTTTTAATGTAGGGAAGCAGATATTTCTTGCCCTGGGAAGTATTTTTTGAGTAAATAGATTTTGCACTGAAGGATGAGTGGACCTCCACGTTTTAAAAACTGTGTGACTTCATTAAAGTTGCTACTCTCTGGGACTTACCATAAATGAAACTGACCCCTCTAGAGTATCATTTGCCTAAAGATCTTGTGAGAACATAATCTTAATGCCTGAGATTTGAGGTAGAGAGACGTAGCTAGTGGGAAGGGCCACCTCTCCCAAGTCCCAGTAGAAGGAAAAGGTAATGAAACTCCCTGAAATAAATTAACCTATGGAAAGAAGATATTGGGCGGTGCCTGTGGCTCAGTGGATAGGGTGCCGTCCCATATACTGAGGGTGGCAGATTTGAACCCAGCCCCAGTCAAACTGCAACAAAAATTATCCAGGCCTATAGTCCCAGCTACACAGGAGACTGAGGCAAGAGAATCGCCTGAGCCCAAGAGCTAGAGATTGCTGTGAGCTGTGGCACTCTACTGAGGGCAACAAAGTGAAACTTTTTCTCTTAAAAAAAGAAAAAAAAAAGAAACAAACAAAGAAAAGGAGAGAATCTTAAATCTAGTCTTAAGACAAAAATGGAGGCAGTGGAAGGAAAGCTGGTTCATGAACAGGAAGTTCTTTCTGACTCACTACAAAACTCTATTGTATATGTGGTGAAGTCATGTGTTAATTTTGTGATCATCTTCTGACAGAACAGATATGGGTGCACATAGGCATAAAATATA
>CAUYRH010119210.1:0-15082 GCA_963574655.1 Perodicticus potto
AGAATACAAATGTCTTCATACAATAACTAAGAAAATGCCATGAAGGCTGTGTTAATCAGTTTGATGAAAACATTTCAGATTGTATATGAAACCAGCACATTGTACCCCTTGATTGCACTAATGTACACAGCTATGATTTAATAATAAAAAAAAGAGAGAGAGAAATAAATAAAACCCTAGGAGACAAAAAAATATTATAGCTTAACCAGGAGTGATAGCTGCTGCTTAGAAGGCTGAGGTGGAAGTATCTCTTGAGCCCAGGAGTTCAAGGCTGCAGGGAGCTATTATTGCACCACTGCACTTGAGCCTGGGGAATAGAATAAAACCCTGTCTCTTAAGAAAAAAAAAAAGGAAGTAATTTCTTTCTTTTTAGAGATGGGCAGAATTAAATGTTAAGAACAGTGTCAATATAAATTCATACAAAGATAAGGTAAAGTCACAGTCACTCCCCTGGATTATCTCCGTTTATTATCACTGAGTCTGTTCTGACTCCATGAAATGAGAAAAGCAGAAATAAAAACAATGTCTTTTATTACATATTACTTTATGCTTTCCAAAAAAGTTTCAGAAAACATTTATATACAATAAATATATGATTACATTATCCCCAATTATAGTCAAGAAAATATCTAACAGTTGAATTAAAATAATATAATTTTTCCATTCAAATTACAATTTAAATAAGGAAAGACACACAAAACCTGCATGATTGAGAAGTCCAGAGCTCATTCCACCATTCCCAGTCCAATTAGCCAGTGGTCTGAGAGATGAGATCACGCATATCAGGGTCAGTGAGTCACTCTCCTTGACCATGGCAGCCAGACAGCTGCAGCCTTCCCCACCCCTGCACCCTATGTCCTACTCTACTAACCTGCCTGAGGAGAGAATGTCCGAGAAAGTAAGCAATTGAGCAAATGCAATACAACAGCCAAGAAATTAACTCAGAGTATTCTACAGATGGACAACTGTGTATCTCCTCCTATGTGAAGAGAAGCACATTTCATTCATGGTATGGAAATTAATGCTTGAGTAAACTGTCTTTAACATTATCATACCCAGGAGTAAGCACTGCACTCAGGAAATTATGAATTTAAGGATTTCTTTTTTCTGTATCAGCTATCCCCCCATCCATCCACCTTGTAAAACATTTGTTAGCCATCTACCTAGATGCTAAATACTTCTAAACGATGTTGGTATACCCAAAGGTACCTAATCCTTCTGATGAAACACATCCAGAAACCTCATAAGAATTAATTCTCTTTTCATTGGTCTACATGCTTCTCAAGAGTATGGATGACACTTAAATTTATATATATAAAAAAATAAATAAATAAATTTATATATATATATTATACACACATACATAAACATCTTTTTTTTTTTTTTTGAGACAGAGCCTCAAGCTGTTACCCTGGATAGAGTGCCATGGCATCAGGGCTCACAGCAACCTCCAATTCCTGGGCTCAAGCGAGTCTCCTGCCTCTGCCTCCCCAGTAGCTGAGACTACAGGCGCCCACCACAATGCCTGGCCATTTTTTGGTTACAGCCGTCATTGTTGTTTGGCGGGCCCGGGCTGGATTCGAACCCGCCAGCTCAGGTGTACGTGGCTGGCACCTTAGCCCGCTGAGCCATAGGCGCCGAGCCAAACATCTTTTTTTAACGTTCAATAGCCTCCACGATATCTGGCTACAGTATCTGAGATCTTTATACATCTCAATCAATATCTGAACTAAACTGAACTTCTGGAACTCTTGATTAGTTTCAAAAGATTAGAAAAGACTTGGTTGATCTACACATTGGATTATTCAATCTGAAATATAATTAAGAGTTTTTCAGTGAGAGTAAAGCAAACCATGAGTGCACTACGTGGATGAGGGGGCCAAGGAGATAAACAAGACAGCTCCCTTGAGCTGAAGGAGTTTACAGTTGAGTCAGAAAAGCAAGTTATATCCAGAACGAACTATAACAAAGGAAGGAAGAGTGGATGATTCTAGAAAACCAGAGAAGGCTGGGAATATTACTGCATAGACTGTAAATGCAGGGTAACATTTTGGTGTGTAGGTACATTCTTAGTGGGTAGAATAATACACACAATAATAGGACCAGGGTATCAGTTTTACATATTTAGCTACCTGTCCATAGAGGCCTGAAGAGGAATAACAAGAATTTGCTGAAGGAGGCTCAGCGACTGCAGCACAGTGGTTATGGCACCAGCCACGTACACCGAGGGTGGCAGGTTTGAACCCGCCCAGGCCACCTACACAACGACAAATGCAACAACAACAACAACAACAAAACAAAAGAGCTGGACGTTGTGGCAGGCGCCTGTAGTCCCAGCTACTTGGGAGGCAGAGACAAGAGAATCGCTTAAGCCCAAGAGTTTGAGGTTGTTTTGAGCTGTGATGCCACAACACTCTACCCAGGGTGACATAGTGAGACTCCATCTCCAAAAAATAAATAAATAGATAGATAAATAAATAAATAAATGTTCTTGAATTGGTGAATAAAGAAATGGGTAAGTTGATGTCTCTAGAAGAGAAGTCCACCACCAGACAAAGGAAAACAAAAGGATTAATAGAGTCAAGGTAATTTAAGGCTCCCAAATCCCCCCAATCTACCATTTAAATTAACTGTAGATAGTCAAGGACAGCTGTCTCACATTTCACTTTTCTTGGCCTATAGCTATAAGACCAGGAACTAGAGAACTATTAAGACTTGTACTGGCTTGGCGCCTGTGGCTCAACGGGCTAATGCGCCAGCCACATACACCTGAGCTGGCGGGTTCGAATCCAGCCCAGGCCCGCCAAACAACAATGGTGGCTGCAACCAAAAAATGGCCGGGCGTTGTGGCGGGCGCCTGTAGTCCCAGCTACTTGGGAGCTGGAGGCAGGAGACTTGCTTGAGCTCAGGAATTGAAGGTTGCTGTGAGCTGTGATGCCACAGCACTCTGCCCAGGGTGACAGCTTGAGGCTCTGTCTCAAAAAAAAAAAAGAATTGTACTGAAGTATGCTAACTTTGTTTTATCAGAGAATTGTGATCACAAAACAGCTTTCACAATTCTAAGTTTCCCATGTATTAGAAACATAAAACCTCCAATTTATCTCTGTATTTACTTTTTTTTTCACTTGTCCACTCTTAAATACTTCTCTTTTTTCTGCTGGTATTTGAGTAAGACAAGGCATGCTTTCATTTATAAATGCAAAATACATATATTCTCCTATGTTAAAAATAAAGCCTAATAATCATCAATCCACTCACAAATCAAAAGATGACATTTATGAAAAAGAAAAGTTAGGTTGGTGTGCATGAAAATGAAATTTCAACTCAGATTCCACATTCGAGACACAATTCACTCATTAAACTTTGGGTATTTCACCTTTCAACCTATGAAAGCAATTAACATCCACGCAGGGCATCTGTCAAATGCTCATTTCTATTCCTGGTAGATTTGTTCACTTGGGTGAACATGATCATGTTAATGATTAGTATCAATCCCAGACATGGGTAGCCCTGGGGAGCTAACACACCTACTCGCATTCAGGAGCTCCTTCTAACCACAGGGAGCTGTCTAGGCTTCCCAAAATGTAACCACCTAGGTAAGGAGAGGAGGCAAAATGTGAAACCTCAGGGAGCAGGGGATGGGAAATCTACACAGTAGCTCAAATCCTGGACAGTCCCAATCCTCCAGGACAACAATCACAGAATCTTAGAGCTGGACAGGTTCTCACACATCGTCCTACCCACCACTCTCCCCAGGGCAGACCCCCTCCATCACACACACAAATACCCCCAGAGTCACCTAACTCTGACTTACATGCTTCTTTTTTTTTTTTGAGACAGAGCCTCAAGCTGTCACCCTGGATAGAGCGCAGTGACATCACAGCTCACAGCAACCTCCAATTCCCGGGCTCAAGCGAGTCTCTTGCCTCCGCCTCCCAAGTAGCTGGGACTACAGGCACCCGCCACAATGCCCGGCCATTTTTTTTTTTTTTTTTTTTTTTTTGGTTGCAGACGTTATTGTTGTTTGGTGGCCCGGGCTGGATTCAAAACCGCCAGCTCAGGTGTATGTGGCTAGCACCTTAGCCCATTGAGCCACAGGCGCCGAGCCGACTTACATGGTTCTGATGACAAAAAGCTCTCTGCCTTTCAAGGTAACCTATTCCATTGACAGCTAACTATTATTTTTAACAAGTTTTCTTTCTTAATTGAGTCAAAAATTGATACTTTGCTATTGTGTCCTAATGCTGGCCATGGACACACTCAATAAATGTCGCATGAATCAATGAATCAATAATAAATATATGAAAAACTGGATTCTTAAGGGTCAAATGATACTTAATATGATAACAGTCACTGCTTGAAAAACTAAGTTTTTAAGAACTATGATAGCTCAAAAAAAAAACAAACAGAGAGTCGGTTCAATTCATTTACTTTATCTTAAGCAGGAATGAATTATACAGAACTAACAGTTCTAACAGCCACTCTGCTGCTGCCACTCATTTTTCTCACCTATAAAATGAGGCAGCAAGATTCCAGGATCCCTGCTGTCATAACCTCCAGTGCTGTGAAATATATGACTCGCATTCCGAGGCTGGTGTCTCTCACTTTAGTTTACTGTCTTATTTGTATTTTTCTGCAAATTTGAAACCACCTCCAAATAAAAGGTAAAAATCGTACCATGACAAGGAAATGTTTTGGCCGAACAGGCAGAATTTTATCCACATTTTTTTCAGGATCAGCACAAGGCTATGTGGGTGGGAAATTAATTCAAAGTTGACACAAAGCCTATTTCAATTACAGTCACACACCACTTAATAACAAAGATACTTTCTGATAAACGTGTCATTGGGCAATTTTGTTGTTGTGTGAACACCACAGAGCAGTGATTTGCAACAGGTGTACCACAAGAGGATCTTAGGTGTGCCACGGAAATTTTTAAAGATCATTAGTTAAATTATTTTCAAAAGAAGTTCAACACAAGCTCAATGCTGGTAGCACAGTGGTTACAGGGCCAGCCACATACACCAAAATTGGTGGGTTCAAACCCACCCAGGCCAGCTAACCAATAATGTCAACTGCAACAAAAAATAGCCAGGCATTGTGGCAGGCGCCTGTAGGTAGTACCAGTTACTTGGGAGGCTGAGGCAAAAGAATCACTTGAGCTCAAGAGTTTGAGCTTGCTGTGAGCTGTACAATGCCACAGCACTCTACTGAGGGCAACATAGTGAGACTCTGTCTCAAAAAAAAACAAGAAGTTCAAAGCAGGGGAAGAATATTCTTTTCTTGACTCTTATTTTTGATCAACATAATTTGAGTGTGCTGCAGAAATTTAAATATATGTTCAAGTGTGCTGTGAGGTTTTAAAAAAAAGGTTGAAAACAGTGCCATGGAGTGTACTCACACAAATGCAGATGACACAGCCCACAGCACACCTGGGCTGGGCGGGATAACCTGCTGCTCCTGAGTTACACACCTGTGCAGCACATTACCATACTGAATACTGTAGGCAGCTGCAACACAGTGGCATCTGAACATAACTAAACATAAAAATGGTACCATAAAAGTACTTTATAAAAGATGAAAAACGGTACCCTGAGTAGCATGCCTCCTGTGAAGGGAGCTTCAGGACTGGCTGTTACTCTGGGAGCGTCTGAGCGAGCGGTGAGAGAACGTGAAGGCCACGACTCTCTGTGCACTGCTGTGGACTTTACAATCACGGTGCACACAGGCTGCACTAAATTGATTTTTAAATTTCTTTTCAACAAAAAATTAACCTTAGCTTACTGTAACTCACTTACTTTGTAAACATCTAATTTTTCTAACCTTTTACTATTTTGTAACAACACTTAGTTTAAATCACAAACACACTGTACAATGTACAAAATATTTTCTTTCTTTATATCCTTATTTTATAAGCTTTTTCCTATTTTTAAATTCTTTCTTTTAATTTTAAGCTTCTTTTAAAACTAAGACAAAAAAGTACTCTAGCCAAGGCCTACACAGGGTTGAGATCACTGTCTTCCAAGCCTGGCATTTCACCCCACAGGAGGGTTTCAGGAGTGAGGACATACTGAGCTGTCATCTCCTATGACATCCTGAAGGACCTGCCTGGGGCTGCTTTACAGTTAGCTTTTTTTTTTTTTTTTTTTTTGAGACAGAGGCTCACTTTGTCACCCTAGCTAGAATAGCTAAAATGCCAAGGCATCATCATAGCTTGTAGCAACCTCAAACTCCTGGGCTCAAGCAATGCCTTGCCTCAGCCTCCCAATTAGCTGGGACTACAGGTGCCTACCTGCCACCATACCTGGCTATAATTAGCCTTTTTTTGTTTTTATTTTTATTTTTTATTTTTTTGAGACAGAGCCTCAAGCTGTCACCCTGGGTAGAGTGCCATGGCATCACAGCTCACAGCAACCTCCAATTCCTGGGCTCAAGCGAGTCTCCTGCCTCTGCCTCCCAAGTAGCTGGGACTGCAGGTGCCCGCCACAATGCCTGGCCATTTTTTGGTTGCAGCCGTCATTGTTGTTTGGCGGGCCCGGGCCTCTTTTTAGCCCTTCTGTTCCCAAGCTCTGGTCCTTTTTAGTCTGTGGTCCATGGATTCATTCTTCAAATCCCTGAGACCAAGAATCTACTAAAGAAAGAAATTCCAGTAACATAATTTGGAGGCCAATTGCAAAGTCTCCGCTCAAAAGAACCTGGTTTTGAAACTCTAATTTCAAAAGAGAAAATGGATCCTGAACGTCTAAAGCATCTGGAATAAGAGAAGTCCCATGATTGTTTCATGGCACAGAAGCCATTCCCTAAGGAATTTTTACCACGCCGTCATTGAAGTTAGGGACTAGCAATGGAAGACACCTCCAGGATGAAAGCCTTGCACTACTAAATGGTGCTGACAGAAAACTGGTTGCTGACTGTGCACACCACGTGTTATTTTAGAGTGTACTCCTTCCACTTAGTTAAAGACCTGGGCTATTTGCTGACTGTGCCAATGGTCCTGACTGTGCCTGGAGGGACCCTCCCGCCCCCATGGTGGCTGCTCAAGGCACCTCTGGAAGCAATGGCCTCTGCTAGGTCACATGAGATGTAGCATATAAACTGAATTATCATGGTCATTATCAAAAGAATGATTCTAATTCTGGTCTAATACCGTAATCTAACATGCTACCTGTTTTTATATTCAGAAACTTAGTTCTGCACTCATCTTTAGATCTAATGTTGAGATAGGATACCCAGAAAAAGTGAGGTCTAAGAGAACAGAGGTCTTCTCAAGGAGACCTCAAGGATACACCTGTGGAGTCCTCCCCATGGTGACTCAGCTCTTAGGAATCTGTAGAAACTTAACTTCCTAGGACCTGGAAACCAATGCTTGCTTCCGCTTCTGTAAAAGCTAGCACCTGCTTCTCCAGCTTGATTCAAACTGACCAATGAGAAAGACACCCATGGGCTGGAACTTTTAATGCAATCATGGGGTACAATGTGCTGGTTTCATATACAATCTGAAATATTTTCATCAAACTGGTTAACATAGCATTCATGGCATTTTCTTACTTATTGTGTTAAGACCTTTATATTCTGCATTCCGTAAGTTTCACCTGTACCCTTCTAAGATGCACCGTAGGTGTAGTCCACCTCCACCTATCCTCTCCCCTCCCCTCCCTTGCCTCTTTCCCCATATTCTTGTGCTATAGTTGGGTTATAGCCTTCATATGAAAGCTATAAATTAGTTCCATAGTAGGGTTGAGTACATTGGATACTTTTTCTTCCATTCTTGAGATGCTTTGCTAAGAAGAGGCGACCGCGGTTCCCTCTGCAGCCCCCGCCCGACCTGCGCGCCGCGGCCCCTCCCGCTCGGCCCGGGACGCGGGGCGGGGAGGCGACCGCGGTTCCCCCTCCAGCCCCAGCCCCTTTCAGGCGCACAGGGCGCGGCCAGCTGCAGCCGGGGGGCGGGGGGCTGAGCCCGCGCGGCCCGGGGACCTGGGGCCTCGGCAAGTTTGCTTTCCGCTCTGCCTGGAGCGGACGAGAGGGGAAGGGCAGCGTGGGCCACCGGGGCCCGGGGACGGAAAGGCTGAGAACCTTCGGGTGGAGGGTACGAGGGCGCTCCCAGACGTGTGACTCGGGAAGTGAACGGAGGGTTGGTGGAGGACAGGAAGGGCTGAGAGGGGGCATTTCTACACAGCGGGAGAAAGCAGGGACATGCCACCTGTCACCGGGAAGAGGTAGGTGGGAGCGATCCAGCTTTAGAACCTTCCTGGGCCACTGGGCCGGTGGTCCCCCCGAGCTCCTGGGCCTCTACTCAGCGCCTTCACCCCCTCTCTTCTGCTCAGTCAAGGCAGCTACTGGGGAAGCACCTGCTGCAGAACACTGGGTACAAAGAAGTGCCAGGCGGTTCTTGCCCTCGGAGCCCGCCCCCAGTGAGCGCGTGTAAACCCAGTGACAATACACAGTGGAATGAGCCAACTGCCACACACTCAACGCAAAACGTGTTGCAGAAGATTGGGAATCGCAAGAACATTGTGGGGGGAAAGGGTGAGGATTCCTGCAGGAATAAGAAGGTTCTAGCTAGACCTAGATTGGTTAGAGCTAGTGGAGTCCCAAGGTCCTTCACCAGATGAAGACTTCCTGAGTGAAAACACACAGGTGTGCTTAAAGTCGCCGTGCATCGTGAGACATAATGAATGTGAATGTGGGGACTGAGGGAGCGGGATCACGAGGAAAGGAACGTCAAGGTGGATGGGGCTGAACGCACTGACACAGACCACCGAGCAGAGACTGGCTTCCGTGCCGCAGCCCCGGGGGTTAGAACGGGCTCTGACAGTTTGGGTGCTTGGTTGACTGACCTCCACGTGGACCGAAAGGAGGCCTGCACCAAATGAACTTGAAATGCCAGAACTGTGCACTCTAGAGCAGGGATTTCCTAGCTGGTATGTCACCGGACACTGGTAGGCCATGAGAGAATCTTAAGTAGGTCGCCAAAAAAAAAATTTTTTTAAAGATCATTAATTAATTTTCAAAAGAAGTTCGAAGTTCTCTTTTTCTTATTCTTCTTTTTCTGATCAACATAATTTAAGTGTGCTGCGGAAGTTTAACAATAGATTCAAGTGTCCCGTGATATAAAAAAGGTTGAAAAACACTGCTCTAGAGAAAGGGATCCAGTGGTTTTGGGATACAGAAATATTAGAGCAGATTTATCATGTAAGACCCTCCTACCCACTCTGGGGGGATCCAGAGGACGCATCTTTCACCACAGCTGTGAAAAACAAATTTGTGACCCAGCATCCTCAATTGTTCTTCCCTGCTGGTCAGAAATTACAACGGGAACTGCTGCCACTGAACTGGGACTCCTAAATGCAATAGGGGTAATTGGGTCTCAGGGTGGCGGCAGCTAAGTGGTAGCAATGAATTGCCCGAGGCAAGGTGTGTGTGGTTCTATCAGAATAGTCTGATAGCAGTCAAAGCAATAATCAGAATAGTTGGATTTGGTAGTGGCTCATACCTATGACCCTCAGCACCTGGGAGGCAAAGGTGGGAGGATCCTTTAAACTCAGAAGTTCAAGAGCAGCCTGAGAAAGAGTGAGACCCTATCTCTACTAAATATAGAACAATTAGCCAGGTGCTGTGGTAGGAGCCTGTAGTCCCACCTACTCGCTGGGGAGGCTAAGGCAGGAGGATTGCCTGAACCTAGGGTTTGAGGTTGCTATGAGCTAGCCTGACACGATGGCACTCTAGCCTGGGTAACAGAGTGAGACTCTGTCAAAAAAAAAAGAATAGCCTAATTTGCAGAGACCTTTGATACTGGCTACTTGATCATAGGGTTCAGAAAGGTGGAGTAAGTGAACAGTCTACTAAATTCTTTGTGTAAGCAGAAAAGTTCTAGGTCAAATGAATAAAAGCCTAACTTGAGTTATCAAATCAGAAAATCATAGCACTTCCACAAATTTCCAGATTTGGGTCAGTTTCCAAACCCAGAACTCTAAATGCGGGTGCAGTTGGTGTCCTTGAGTGAGGTCCCCAGTACTCTGTCAAAAGTATTTACATTCTTGTGATCCAGCCACAAGCTGGATTGTATCCTCTTAGAGCCAATCCAAATCCTTAGAACGAGATCCCAGTGGACCCAGAGTAAGTCAGAAGCCACCACTCATGCCATCACGTAGCCAAGAAAGTGGAGCCCCGGAGGAACACAGGACAAGTGCAGTTCCTGGGAACCACCCCTGAACACAAGGGCAAAGGGCAAGTGGGGACTACCACTCTGATGACCTGCCCAAAATAGGTCTACTTTAAATGCTGTGGTGAGGAGCAGGCATCATTGTAACAAATCATTGGAAATGGTTTGAAAAATTGGGCTGGGCATGGTGGCTCACACCTGTAATCCTCGCATTCTGGGAGGCTGAGGCAGGAGGATCCCTTGAGCTCAGGAGTTCCAGACCAGCCTGAGGAAGAGTGAGACCCCCTTCTCTACTAAAAACAGAGAAAATTAGCCAGACGTTGTGGTGGGTGTCTGTAGTCCCAGCAACTCAGAAGGCTGAGGTAGGAGGATCACTTGAGCCCACGAGTTTGAGGTTGCTATAAGCTATGACACCAAGGCTCTGTAACCTGGGGCAACAGAGTAAGACTCAAAAAACAAACCAAAAAACTAAAGGCAAAAATATTTTCTGCCTCTTTAAAACTCTTTTTTAGAAATTGAGACCTCTATCCCAGCCTAGGTGTCCCAGGGGAGAGGCAGGGAAATCTCTTTTGTTCTTTGCACTATAGAAGATGGGCCTAGAGGCCTCCCAGGTGGGCAGAAGTCAACGTTTGGTCTTCAGCAGAGAAGAGATAATAAGAATCTTGGGCAGCACCTGTGGCTCAGTGGCTAGGGCACCAGCCCCATATACCGAGGGTGGTGGGTTCGAACCCAGCCCCAGCCAAATTGCAACAAAAAAACACGGCGTCGTGGTGGGTGCCTGTAGTCCCAGCTATTAGGGAGGCTGAGGCAAGAGAATCGCCTAAGCCCAGGCATTGGAGGTTGCTGTGAGCTGTGATGCTACAGCACTCTACTGAGGGTGACAAAGTGAGACTCTGTCTCTAAAAAAAAAAAAAGAAGAAGAAAAGAATCTTAACTGTAGTTGAATGAGAGTAGGTCCTGCCCTTTAAAAGCTCCATTCCGTGTTTCTGCCTCTGTTCAGGAAAAATCGGTTTTTGAACAGAACTGCCACTTTTCCTCCTTTGCCTTTGCTGCAAAAGCAGTAAATTTCCCGTTTCTTCTTCTCAAAAACCACTTGTTTCTGTTTTTCCTGATGCAGCCAGGAGAACTGAGTGCACAACTTTCAGCAACATCGTGAGTCCTGCTGCTTGGGAATGAACAAATGACCCCTCTAGTTTCTCTCTGCTTTTGATTAGGTGCTGGGTGTTCACCTAACGATGTCCTCGGGGTAACTGAGAGCAAATATCTCGCAGTATTTTTTAAGTTTAAAAGTTACTGGACAGCTATTCCTCATGAACATTACCGAAGTCTATGAGAGCAGAAACGGAGTCGTGTCACCGCTGCCAACACAGTCTGAGGTCACTCTAGCAGTAGCTCATATACTGAAACCGCGTTATCTGCAATTATTGCACATTTATGTAACACACGAAAGGTTCTAAAGATCATTGCACAACAGTGCAAATATACTTAACGCTACCTAACTTTGCACATAAAAACGATAAAAAGGTACATATTATGTGGTTTTTACCATAATTAATTTAAATAATAAATTTAAAAAGAAATAAAACATATCTGGTGCCAAATTTTTTGTTTAAGGATACAGGAGTCTCTTAGACATTTACTAATAATAATTCATGTTTGTTGGGCACTCAACAACATGCCAGACACTGGTGTATACAAATTAAACTTGTTAAATTTATTTCACGTGTACAATAATTTGATTTTACACCCATTTTTGAGATTGGGTAACTGAAGAACAGAAGGTTAGAACTTGCTCAAGCTCTCAAGCATAGTGAGGGTAGAGCAGGGATTTGAACCCAGACAATCTGGTTGTAGAGTCCACATTCCTCCCCACAACCATAGACTGTCTCTCACTAGACAAAAATGGCACTTTCTGCTACCCGAGTACAAACTATCACTCTCCTTTCATATAATGAGGTTTACAGTGACATAAAATGACTCTGTGTCATTCAGACCGCTGCCTTTTTGTGCACAATATCCGTCCGCCTCCCCGAGTTTCATTCTAGAAGTAGGCTGAGGAGAGACGGGGCAGGCTGTGACTCCCATGTTTATTCGTAGCCCATGCACCTGTTCACCCCCCTTCTAACCGTCAGCCCTCTGAGGGCAACGTCAGGCCTTAGTCATCTTTGCACCCTCTGACCAGAGGACTGGTTGGAACAAATGTTCTAAATTGGAATTCTGATTCTTGACAGGCTGGTGAATAATTTCTCAAGTGTTCTGTAAATCCTCTGAGTATGGCGATGATAGCTAGTCGAGAGAATTCCCATCAAGTTACGTAGCTAGAGTTAAATAGGAAATATTCTGTGTGAGAACAATAACAGTGCTTAAACAATTCTGGGAAATTTAACTGTCTAAAGGAGATGTTTTCTTTAAAAATTTTTTTTGAATGAATTGAAGAAAAGAAATCAGTCTTAAGCTCAGGAAATAACATGAGACAACATGAAGAGTCTCATTTGTTAATGCCTGGAAATAGGAAGTTGGTTCAGTTTCAAATACCATCAGATAATGGCCGTGCCAAAGGATGTTATCACAGTGTTAGGCTAAATATATAATGTAAATAACCTTCCTTTTGCAGGGTATATTGTCTTAAAGCCACAAGAGTGAGATAATACATGGGAACTGGCAGAGGAGGCTTCAGGCTCCCGCTCTGAACCTGTGATCACGAGACGCCCCTAACTTGTGGGCATCTTGATCTCCCAGTGATGAGTCTCTGCCAGAGGTTTGTCATTTAAAACAGGTTTACATGCTATTAAGGAAGGGCACATTGGCTCGGTGCCTGTGGCTCAATGGGCTAAGGCGCCAGCCACGTACACCTGAGCTGGCAGGTTCGAATCCAGCCTGGGCCCGCCAAACAACAATGACAGCTGCAACTAAAAAAAAGGGCCGGGCGTTGTGACGGGCACCTGCTGTCCCAGCTACTTGGGAGGCAGAGGCAGGAGACTCGCTTGAGCCCAGGAATTGGAGATTGCTGTGAGCTGTGATGCCACAGCCTTCTATCAGGGTGACAGCTTGAGGCTCTGTCTCAAAAAAAAAAAAAAAAGGAAGGGCACATTAATTTTACTCTGTGTAACGATGACCACTCAGCGTTTTTTAACTTGTTTTTGCCTGTTTACCACACACAATGTAGGAACAGCTGATCCCAGTAACTACGGTCTCCCCAATCAGAGATGTATTCGCGATGAAGTAGCTCATTGTGGGAGACGTGCTCCTCCCCACGCCTGCCTCTGTTTTTAGTAAGGACACTTTGCCCTCGGTGTCTACCCTCCTCCCACTTCCACCAAGAGAGGCGCTCGCCACCCCGAGCAGGGTTTGGCCCCTTTAGTATCATCACCTGTCACTCCTGACGGTCATCAGCCCTCCTCTCTCTTTCCGTCCTTCGTGTCTTGACAGAAAACATTTCATTACTGTCACAGTTCTCCTACACCAGGGATTAATCACCATAATAACACAAGGCAATCTGTGGTCGTCAGAAAGCTCAGCAACCTCAAGCCTCCTTTGCTGATTTTTAATCTTTTACCCAGTCCTCTTCCTGGATTTCCTCACCCCGTCCTCTCACAGCTGGTTTGATTTCTGTATCGTCTGATCAGCATAAATTCCTGGCTTACTTTTTCTCCTCCACTCCTGCTCCCCCAAAACAGATGCACTGTTGCAACCATCAGGAGCTTGTAAACGCCCCAATTCAGTTAAGTCACATTCACAGAGAACACAGCTTAGCCAATTTCAGGAGGCCACACAGGCAGCTCCACCGTCTTTCAGTGGCCCAGTGCCCAAAGTCACGAGTCAGCCTCGTTCATAAAGTGCCCGAAAGTGAAACACTCACAGGACTTTCCCACCTCCTCTTCATGGATTCTTTCTCTGACTAAATGTGTATGTTTGGGGGTAAATCACTGTCTTTACCTCTTGGACAATTAGATTTTGTAGGGGCAAGGGGGGGAAACTGCCCTTTTTCCATGAAAGTTAGCTGAAAGATCAGCTCACAATTAAGGCAGATTAATAAAAAAAAGTTCATTACCAGATATGATGCTCCTGGGGAGATCCATAAGAGTATAACCCAGTGTCTCCATGATGGCCAGATACCTTCATACCTGTCTTTTCGAATGTAAATTATAGGTGCCGAATGCGGCTGTTAGGGAGGATGAGACACAGGTGTTGTGTTTTGATGTGGAGAAAAGGGAACACTTCTACACTGCTGGTGGGAATGCACACTAATACGTTCCTTTTGGAAGGATGTTTAGAGAATACTTAAAGATCTAAAAATTGACCTGCCATTCGATCCTATAATTCCTTCACTAGGTATATATCCAGAAGACCAAAAATCACATTATAACAAAGACATCTGTACCAGAATGTTCATTGCAGCCCAATTCATAATTGCTAAGTAATGGAAGAAGCCCAAGTGCCCATCGACCCACAAATGAATTAATAAATTGTGGTACATGTATACCATGGAATATTACGTATGCATCCTTAAAGAAAGATGGAGACTTTACCTCTTTCATGTTCACATGGATGGAGCTGGAACATATTCTTCTTAGCAAAGTATCTCAAGAATGGAAGAAAAAGTATCCAATGTACTCAGCCCTACTATGAAGCTAATTTAAAGGTTTCATATTAAAGCTATAACCCAACTATAACAGAAGAATATGGGAAGGAGGGGAGTTTGGGGTGGAGAGAGGGTAATTGGTGGGACCACACCTATGGTGCTCTTAGAACGGTACAGGCGAAGCTTGCTAAATGCAGAATACAAATGTCTTCATAGAATAACTAAGAAATTGCCATGAAGGGCATGTTAAACAGTTTGATTTCAGATTGTATATGAAACCAGCACATTGTATCCCTTGATTGCACTAATGTACGCAGCTATGATTTAATAAAAAAAAA
>CAUYRH010119211.1:0-10811 GCA_963574655.1 Perodicticus potto
CCGGGCGTTGTGGCGGGCGCCTGTAGTCCCAGCTACTTGGGAGGTGGAGGCAAGAAACTCGCTTGAGCCCAGGAATTGGAGGTTGCTGTGAGCTGTGATGCCACTGCACTCTATCCAGGGTGACAGCTTGAGGCTCTGTCTCAAAAAAAAAAAAAAAAAAATGGAAAAAAAATATATTAAAATTGCAATACTCAAAATACATTAGACCTCTGCAATTACAGGATACAATATATATGATAACAAAACTTATTCATATATATTATAGACACACACACACACGCATCATACACACACTTCACATTTTCTTAACCCGCTCATGAATTGTTGAGAACTTAGGCTAATTCTACATGTTTGTGATTGTGAATTGTCCTGCAATGAATATTTGAATGCAGATATTTCTTGATAAAATTACCTCTTTTCCTTTCAGTAAATATTCAATAATGGCATTGCCGGATCAAATAGTCAAGGATATTTTTGTTGGATATAATATTCCAGTGTGAAAGTTTTTGTCCTTCCGCACTTTGAATATGTCATGCCACTCTCTTTTGGCTGGTAATTTTTCTACTGAGAAGTTTACTGCCAGATGTATCAGAACTCCTTTATATGTTATTTTTTTTCTTTCTTCCCTCTGAATCTTTCCAAAAATGAAAGAGCAATAAAGACTTTTTCAGATAAACAAAAGCTGAAGTATATCATCAACCCCAGACATGCTCTACAAGAAGTATAAGAAGTTCCAAAAGGAATCCTGCAATCTGAAAGAAAAGGACATTAATATAAACCATAAAAAAAGTATGAATAACTTAAACTGTAAAGATACAAATACAGAGTACTCTATTGTTGTAATTGTGATGCATAAGTCACTCATGTCTTAAACGGGAAGAATAAAAGACAGCATGTGAAAAATAACTACAACAAATTGTTGAAAGATAAATAGTATACAAAGATACAGATGGAAATGAAAAAATGTTAAAAGCCAGAAAGGAGGATGGAGTTAAAGAATAGAATTTCTGTTAGATTTCTTGTTGCTTATTTATTATTTTTTTGTTTGTTGAAAGCAGAGTTGTCATATATTTAATTTAATTATTGATAAAATGTGTTTTTCAAACCTCATGGTAATCTCAAATCAAAAAAGCAGCACTATATAAACAAAAACTAAAAGCAAGAAATTAAAATGCAATACCAAGGAAAATCACTTTAAGAAAGGAAAACAGGAAGGAAGCCAGGAGCACAAACACCAGGAATCAAATAATAACATGGCATTACTAAGCTTTACCTATAAAGAATAACATTGACTATGAATAGACTAAACCCTCCAATTATAAGACATTGACTGGTTGAATGGATAAAGAAACAAGAACCAATCACATGTTGTCTGCAAGAGACAAAAAGACATACTTTGTTTGTAAAGTTACACATAGTCTGAAATTAAAGAGATTAAAAAAGAATATTCTATGCACATGGAAATAAATCAACAGGTGAGATAGCTATACTTATGTCAGATATAATAAATTTGAAAGCAAAAACTATAAAAAAAGTCAAAGAGGATCATTATATCATGATAAAAGGGACAATTCAGCAAGAGGAAGTAACAATTCTAATACATATGCACCCAACAGTGGAGCCCCCAGGTACGTAAAGCAAATATTATTGAAGGTAAAGAGAGAAACAGGCCCCAATACAATAATTATTGGAGACATCATACACTCTCAGCACTGGACAGATTATCCAGACACCAAATCAAAAAAGAATCATTAGACTTAACCTATAACATAGATCAAACAGACATAGTCAATATTTATAGAACATTTATCTAACAGCTGCAGAGTATACTTTCTTCACATCAGGATGATTCAATCTCAAAGGCAGAGCATATGGTAGGCCACAAAACAAGTCTTAAAAAAAATTTAAACAAAAAAAAAAATAGAGCTTGTACCAAGTATTTCCTTTGACCACAGTGAAATACTACTGGAAATAAGTAACAGAAACATTAGAAATTATATGGAGACACGAAAATTAAGCAATATAGTACTGAATGACCAGTGGGTAAAATAAGAGATTAAGGAGGAAATTAAAAATTTTCTCAGCACAAATGAAAAAGAAAACATAACCAAAGCAGTAACAAGAGAAAAGCTTATACTAATAAGTGTCTATATCTAAAAAGTAGAAAACCTAAAAAAAAAAAAAAACTAATAAAGGATCTCAAAGAAATAGAAAAATAAGATCAAATCAAACCCAGGATTAATAGAAGAAAAAAAAATAAAAATTACAACAGAAATAAATGAAATTGACACAAAAATACAAAAGATTAATGAAACAAAAAGTTGGTTTTGTGAAAAGGTTAAAAAAAGCACAATTTTGGGCCGACTAAGAATAAAAGAGAGAAGAGCCAAATAAATAAAATCAAAGATGATAAAGGACATTACAACCAACCCTGTAGTAATACAAAGGATCATTAGACACTACTAGTATGAGCAGTTACATGCCAATAATTATTTAGCTCCCACCTACAGGCAAGAACAGATGAGATTTGTGCTTCTATACTTGGCTTATTTCACTTAATATAATGTTCTCCAGTTCTATCCATGCAATAATCCAGATGACAATTTATCTGTAAAATCAAATGAAATGGAAAACCTAGAAGAAATATATAAATTCCTAGACTCATACCCACAATTGAGATTGAACCAAGAAGAAATATAAAACCTGAATGAACCAATAGCAAGTTAAGAGATAAAAGCAGCAATAAAAACACTCCCATCAGAAAATTCCCAAGATACGATGATTTCACCTCTAAAGTCTACCAAATATTAAAAGAATAATTAATACCAATACAACTTAAATTGTTCAAAAAAATTGAGGAAGAAGGGATACTTCCAACCTCGTTTCACTAGGCATGTATAATCCTGACACCAAAACCAGACAAGGAACAACAACAGCAACAACAAAAACTGTAGCCCAATATCTCTGATGAACATAGATGAAAAGTCCTCTACAAAGGGCTAGCAAACAAAACTCAATAACTCATTCAATACATTATTCATCAAGTGGAATTTATCTCAGTGATGGAAGGATGGCATGGCATGCACAAGTCAACCTGTGTGATACATCATATGAACAGAACAAAAGATTCAAAACATATGACCATTTCAACTGATGCTGAAACATCCAATATTCCTTCTTTTCAAAAACTGTCAAAACACCAGGCATAGTAGGAATGTACTCCAACATATCTGATAGATCCACACCAAGTACTGTACTGAACAGAGAAAACAGAAGGCCTACGCTCTAAGGTCTAGAACAAGACAAGGATACCCACTTTCACCACTTTTATTCAATATAGTATCAAAAGTTCTAGCTAGAATAATCAGACAACACAAGTAATAAGAGACATCTATGTTACAAAGGAAGAGTCAAATTATACATGTTGGCACATAATACATTCATATAGAGAGAGAAACCTAAAGATTACACATACACACTATTAGAACTGGTAAAATAAAAATGATAAAGTTGCAGGGTTCAAAATCAAAAGTCTGTAGCACTTCTGTGTGCCATTACTAAACAGTCTGAAAAAGAAACCAAGAATGTAATACCATTTACAATAGCTACAAGTAAAATAAAGTATCCAAAAATAAATTTCACCAAAGAAGTAAAAGAATTCTTTAGAACATACATGGAAGAAATTAAAGACAACACACAAAACAGTGGAAAGATATTCCATGGATTACAAAAATCAATATTATTAAAATGTCCATATTATCCATATTATCCAAAAGTAATCTCCATCAAAATGTCAATGATATTCTTCACAGCCCTCGGGGAAAAAAAGCATCAAATGTATATGGAACCACAAAAAATTTAGAAAAGCCAAAACTATCCTCCACAAGAAAAACAAAACTGGAGGAATAATATTATCAAGCATCAAATTAGACTATAGAGCTGTAGAAACCAAAACAGCATGCATAAAAACAGATAGATAGACCAACAGAACTTAATTGAGACCCCAGAAATAAACCCAGCCTTCCATGGTGAATTTATTTTAGACAAAGTCAACAAGAACATACAGTGGGGGAAAAGCTCTTAAATAAATGCTACAGGGAAAATTGGATATCCACATGCAGAAGAATGAAAGTTTCAATTATCTCTCACCATTTACAAAGTTCAGATCCAAATAGGAAAGATTTAAATCTAAGAACTGAGAACTCTGAAACTACTGAAATAAAGCATTGGGGAAATGCTTCAGGACATTGGCCCACACAAGACTTTTTGAGTAATACCTCCTAAATCACAGCCAACCAAAATTAGGCAAATGAGTTCACATCAATCTAAAAAGCTTCATCATGGCATAGACTCAACAAAGGGAGGGACAGCCTACAGAATTGGAGAAAAGATTTGCAAACTACCCATCTTACAAAGGACTAAGAACCAGAATATAGAAGGAGCACTATTAACTCAATATTAAAACATCAAATAATCCAACTTGACAATGGGCAAAGAATCTTAATAGACATTTCTCAAAAAAACCAAATGGCAAATATGTATCTAGAAAAAAGATGTTCAATAACATAAGTTCTCAAAGAAATGCAAATCAAAACTGCAATGAAAAACCATCTCACTTCAGTTAAAATGGCTTGTATCAAAAAGATATCCAATAATAAATGATGAGGAGGATGTAGGGAAAGAGGGACCTTCATCTACCTTCAGCCTCTTTCCCTAAATCCTCCTCATCATTTATTATTGGATATCTTTTTGATACCAGCCATTTTAACTGAAGTGAGATTGCATTTCATTGCAGTTGGTGGGGATGTAAACTTGTGAAACCACTATGGAGAACAATATCAAAGTTCCTCAAAAAACTAAAAATAGAAAGAATTAACATATGACCCAGCAATCTCACTGATAAGTATTCAAAGGAGGTAAACTCAGTATATCAAAAAGATACTTCTACCATGTTTATTGCAGCACTATTCACAATAGCCAAGATTTGGAATAATCTAAGTGTCCATTAATAGATGAATAAAGAAATCATGGTACATATACACAATGGAATATTATATAGTCATGGTGGAGAATTCCATTTACAACAATATGAATGGAACTAGAGAACATTATGTTAAGTGAAATAAGCTAAGCACCAAAAGACAAACATTTGTTCTCACCTGTCTGTGGAAGCTAAATGCAGAGTTTCTCAACAGTCGCCATACATAGGAAACATATCTTATAACATGTTCACCATGAGTGGATGAGAAGACTGTGTGTGTGTGTAGGGGGATGAGTGGGTGTAGAAAGAGGTGGGCAACACATGGAAAATATTTTGTAAAATTTTGTAGTGAAGAAAGGTACATTCAGCTACAATTTCCCATTTTTCCTTTGTATAGCAACAGGTACCCCATAGATTTAGATAAATATTATGTACCCATAATAATTACATTTTTAAATGTTAAAAATAAATAGATTAAGCCATTATTAAATCAATAGTGAATATAAATACTGAATATATTTACTGAATTTGGGAAATGAATTATATTTAAGCACTTTGAATCTTTTTCCTAGAAATCCAATAAAGTAATCATGTTTAAACTTAGTTAAGTCAGTCAAAACTGCTTAAAATTTCTTGTCAATGTTAATCATAATAACTGATTCTTGGCTGTTTTTATAACAGTAATTCAGGACGGAAATTTATTCATAGCACCATGAATACTTAATTTTTTTCGATCTGGATTACTATAAAAGTATCCCATAATCCAGACATTACCTTTTCAATTAATGATAAATTTAATCAGTCACAAACACACAAAAATACAGAATTTGCTTGTTATATAAATTAACTCACATTCTTTGTTTAGTAAAGGATATAAAATGATACACTTAAGGTCATTCATTAGTATATGTTAATGTACGTTTTTCGTTTTTAGTGAATGCTTTCTCATTGTCATTGTAACTTTGTAATACTTTAAACTTTACAAAGCTTACTTCAAACATGATAGGTATATTTATATAAAAACGAATTTATGTTATACACTTATGGATGATTACAGAATGCCTAGCATGAAATTAAATTTAGATTGACTAATAAATATATTGCAGGTAATATAGAATAATAATTAATTACACCATACAATAGCTCATGAACTGTCTATGTAACTGTAATTCAGGGAGAGCACAGGTATTTAAGCAAAAGCACCAGCAACATAAGTATTTTCTTTGAAAAAACTAATAAAATTGAAAAAAATGTTATAATCTTGGCCAAAAATAAACTCTTTCACAAATTAAAAATAAAATAAGTAATATAAATAAATTTGGGCCATCAACCCCTAAAAGTTCAAAAATAATTCATCTCAGGTCATAAGAAATAACTGAAATTCTATATTTCCAAACTCTGAATCTCTTCTTTCACATGTTTAAACATATAAAGTAGACTTCTTTTCTCTGAATCCAATAATTCCAAGGTGTGACTTATTTATCAGTCCTTTTGTGTGTGTTGTTTATGAGTAGGCCAAGTATTGAGAAAGATAACACTGTCAGAAAATATATAGTGTAACGTGTTTTGATTTTATGTGGCCCACATCTAACAGAAAAATATTTTTCTTTTAATAGAAGAAATCTGAGGGAACTAAAATAATATTCCTTAAAAGACTAGAACTATCACTTTTTTGCCATCCCTCAATTTGAGAGAAAAAAACTCCTTAAGAGACAATAAGTTATAATAATTTAATTAATTATTCCTTCTGTCTTACATACTGTACACACAACTCTGCTACAAACGGGATAGTCTACACTTGTGAGATTAAAGTTTTCTCTCTTTTTTTGATAATTGTTACTTCCCTCATTAGCTCCAGAAGTACTTAATGAGATCTTTGACTTTATAGAAGTCCAAGGCAGTAGCCTCCTTAGACATGTCCCTATATGGAGGCTATTATCATTGCCAGCAATAACAAATAACTGATATTGGCCTATTACCTTCATATTTTCATAATATAGGACAAGCATAACTTTTTACTCCATCCTGAAATGCATTAGGACTAAGAATCATTAAGAAGATTATTGTAAAATAAATTTTGTGTCTTATTTCTTCAAAATTGGTAATATTTGAGGTGGCCATAAGGAGCCTACAAAAGACTGCACAGACTACTTCTTAGTTTTTCAATGTTATATGTAGGTTATGACAAAAATGATACAGCAAAAAAACATTCACTTTTTGAAAATAAGATCACATCACAACTCAAAAAAAGATACCAGAAAAGTGCAGCCAATTTCAAAAGAACTTTCTCAATTTCTTTACTAAAAATATAACTTATTTGGAATCCCCCTTCAATTCCACAAGTTCAAATTACCTCTGTGCTTTAAAACCATTTTTTCTGAGAAAGAGAGATTTATCTCATATACTTCATAGTGTAGACAGGGATAGCCTATATCATGATTTTATAAATGTGACGGTCTTGCTTTAAAAATAGCTAGTCTACCAGACAAGCTCATGTATTCACAGAGGTTGGATTTTTTTGGAGAGGTAAAAACTAAACATTCTAAAAGTCTAAAAATCTCCTCTTACTGGTAAGTAAAAGTATCATCCCAACCTCACACCATATATTAGAATTAACACAAAATGTATCAAAGACCTAAAGGAAAGCCAAAACTATAAACTTTTAGAAGAAAACATAGTGTGTATATTCATGACCTTGCATTTGGCAAAGGACTGTTAGAAACACCAAAAGCACAGAAAACACTGATGCTTGAATTCATAAAATTCAAACTTGTGTACATCAAAGGACATTATCAAAAAAGTGAAAAGACAGCTGACAGAATCAGAGAAAAAAATATTTTTAAATATATATCTGATTAGGGTCTAGCATCCAAAATATATAAAGAACTCTTATAATTCAGTAACAAAAGACAAATACTGCAATTAATAAATGTGCTAAAGACTTGAATAGGCATATTTTCCCGGATGACTACACAAATGGCTGACAAGCACGTGAAAAGATGCTCTATGTTATTAGTCACTGGGAAAATGTAAATCAAAACAACAATGCAATACCACTTTACACTCTCTAGAATGCCTATAATAACTTACTATTTTAAATAGAAACATAAAATAACAAGTAGTTGAAAGGATGTGGAAATATTGGAACCCTCATACATTATTTGTGGAAATGTAAAATATTTAAATGACTGTGGAAAAAAATATGGTGGTTCCTTCACAAAGTAAATCTGGAATTACTTTATGATCCAGCAATTGTTCTTCTACACATACATTTGAAAGAATTGAAACTAAATATTCAAACAAAAATACTGTAACATACAATCTTTATAAAAGCATTCCTTACAATAGCAAAAAAAAGTGGAAACACTTCACATATCCATCAATAAATGAATAGATAAACAATATGTGGTGTTCACATGGAATATCATTCAATGAAACATTATTCAATTATAAAAATGAATAAAATATTGATATCTGCTACCTCAGATGAACCTCAAAAACATTATGCTAAGTGAAAGAAATCTAAAAAGACAAAAGGTCATGTATTTTGTGGTTCCATTTTATATGATATATCCAGGCCCTAGGGGAAGAGAGAATGGTGAGTGCTATGGTCTGAATGTTTGTGTAGACCCCCAAATTCATGTGTTTAAATTCTACCCTCCAAAGTGATGTTATTAGGGGGCAGTACCTTTGCAAGGTGAGTAGATCACGACTGCAGAGTCCTTATGAATGGGTTTAGTGCCCTTATAAAAGATGGCACAGAGCTAGTTAGCCCTCCCACCAAGCGAGGATACAGATAGAAGGCACCATCTATGAGGACTGGGCCCTCACCAGCCATTCAATAGGCCTGTACCTTGCGATTGCACTTTCAACCTCCAGACCTATGGGAAATAAATCACTTATAGTACCTTTGTTATAGCATCCCAAATAGGCTGAGATAGCAAGGGGCTCATTAATGCCTGCAGAGTTTCCCATTTGGGGCTCTGAAGCTGCTTTGGAACTGGGTAGTTCCCATAGTTGTACAACATTGTAATTGCATTAACTGCCACTCAACTTTGGATACTTGTAAAATTATTAATTTTATATTATGTGAATTTTATTTAAATAAAAATTGTTTAAAAATAACATTCTTTTAAAAAAAGTTCCCAAGCATCATTTCATGTTCGAATGGTTTTGTTGAGAGGATATTTAGGGTGATGTCCTCACATTGGAGTGACATCAGGAATCAATGGAACTCAGGAGTACAAAAGCAGGCCTGTGAGTCAAAATGAACATTATGTTTGGGCGGTGCCTGTGGCTCAAAGGAGTAGGGTGCTGGCCACATATGCCGGAGGTGGCAGGTTCCAACCCAGCCCCGGCCAAAAAAAACCCAAAAAACTGCAAAATGAACATTATGTTTATGAGCATTCAGTTTTACCATTAGACAAAAGAAGAGAATCATGTCTTAAAGCAGTGGTTCTCAACCTTCCTAATGCCTCAACCCATTAATACAGTCGCAACCCACAGTTTGAGAACCATTGTCTTAAAGGCCATGGACGGTATCCTACTGTATCATGTAAAAAAAAAAAACAAGTATGTCTTTTTTACCTCTTAGTAAGCAAAGGACATCTATTTAATTAGACTTACTATGTACACATTATCCTTTCAAAAAACTAAAATTTATGCAGTAATTGTCTGATTTCTGAATGTATTTATCTTCTTTCATTCTTTTCGAGGTTTTTGTTTCTAGTCCTTATTTTAAACACTGTTATCGTTATTAAATATTAAGCCTTTTTAATTCTGTGAAGGCAAAAAGTAGAAACCTAATAAACACATGTATATGTAAAAATAAAAATAAAATAAAAAACTAAAATTTATGTATCTTTATAATACATTAATAATATAGCCTGCAAAATACAAATGTTCAATAAATATCTTTTAAATTGCTTAATTACATCAGAAAAAACATTATATTATTATATTTTTCTCAGATATATTACTTGTTTTATTAATAATATTAATCAATACTAATTTTTCCTGTTAACTAGTGCTATTTAAATAACATTATTTATGTACTAGAAAAAAATACAGAATAATATAATATTTCAGTATATTTTATATATTTATTCATGTTAAAATGACAACCAAAAAGAGTATGCCAATTAATTATTTATCAAACATATTTTTTGGTCTGGTATGGCTGTGTTCTGGGTTGGACTTATAAAATTCTGGTTAATCTAGTAAAAGAATTATATGAAGGTGATCAAGAAAGAATCCTTGTTTTAGGAAAATTAATCCTTGAACCTATAGAAGAAGAGCCATTATAGTGATAGCCTTTATTCATATGCTTCAGAAAGGGATTGGTGATAATAGCTATTGATATAGATAAAGTATAAATCCATATAATTAAACATTTTACTATATGTAAATTATGCCCTAATAAAAAATAATTTTTAAAATTTCACCCTTAAATCATTTTATGTGTTAGGTATTGTATGTAGGTCTCTATGAATATTTTGAGACAGACTGTGTTATGGTCCATTATTTCACTTCCAAGAAACACAGTTGACAGCGTTCTTTCTGGTTCACCCATGACAAGTTTTTTTTTTTTTTTTTTTTTTATTAAATCATAATTGTGTACATTGGTGCAATCATGGGGCACAATGTGCTGACTTTATATACAATCTGAAATATTTTCATTGAACCATTTAACATAGCCTTCATGGCCTTTTAATCACTATATGAAGACATTCATATTCTACATTTAGTAATTTGCTCGGCTTTTCAGTGTTCCTGGGAGGGCTTCGTTTGTTTCTGTTTGTGCAGATTTTACGTTTCTTGATTTTTGTGT
>CAUYRH010119212.1:0-19123 GCA_963574655.1 Perodicticus potto
ACAGGCACCCACCACAATGCCTGGCCATTATTTGGTTGCAGCCATCATTGTTGTTTGGCGGGCCCAGGCTGGATTCGAACCCGCCAACTCAGGTGTACGTGGCTGGCGCCTTAACCTGTTGAGCCACAGGCGCCGAGCCAATAAATAAGAAAATTACAATACTACAATTACTGTATTTCACAAATCATTTATTAAAAGTATTTTTAATGTATTATTTCACTGAGTCTTCATAAAAGCAAGAGCTCACAGGTCACTGTGAAAATTAAGGGAAGGAACTTACATGAAGTCCTAAACACAGGTCTGAACAATGAACAGTCTTCTAAAACTATCAGCCAAGTTTTTAATTTTTTATATTTTTCATTAAAACAACTAGAGTGCAATAATTCTAATGCTCCATTTTTTCTATTTATTAAAAGTAGTAAAACCCCTCAACAGTGAAGAAGACATTATTAATAGCATAAATAAGTTATTCTGACCTTGTGTGACTCATTATCGTCTCCTTGGACTCTTCTCAGTGTCCACAAACATTTTTTATATATTTCCCAAGAGTAGTCATCTTGCTTAATTTTGTTTCTATGGCATAAAAACCATTAATTTTTGAGCTAGAGCCCTTGGGTGACTGAATTATAATGACCAGACAGTTCAACGCATCCACCAAAGCAATCTGAACTCTGAGAAAAGCTGGAGGCATTAATGTAAAGGCTTCCTTGTGGAGAGAAGCACAACATGGGAAAGTGTCATATTTTCTCTGTGTTTTAAAATACAGCATCCAATATTCAGGAGTCCTGAACACTGGTGGAGGATGCTATCCTCTTGATTTAAAAGTTAGAACAATTAGGTAGTCGAAGCATACCTCAGGCAGGTTCATGTCAGAGAGACCAACTTAAGAGTTGTAAGAGGGTGGGCAAAGCATACAAAATCTCAGGTAAGTAACAAATTTGTAGAATAGTGCTTGGGATGCTGTTCATCAACGTGCTTCTTCAGTTCTCAGGATTTATTAGCATTGCCTTTGGCCCAAATAATCATAGAAGTCTTAACTGCTATGTCAAGAGCAACATTGCTTTTGGACAGATATTGATCATGCGATCCATATTTTATAGTGCAGATAATTGAGATACTTCTCTCATGGGGAGACAAGAATTGAGGGATGGTACCTAATATTTAATGAACACTCAGTGTGTCCTAATTAGAGGCACTATATTAATTCATTCTGACAACTTTGTCATTTTCTTTATAATGCACAAAAAATAAGGTGCTTTAAAAATGGTGGCATTCAAGTGCTTTCTGATATTAACTCATTTGATCAGCATAATAACTGTATGAAGTATGTTTTCTATTAGACTCATGTGCCAATTGCAGCATCTTTACTGTAAAGAATTGATTAATTTATCCAGAATTAATTAATTTATCCAATTAATTTTATGCAGCTGGAAAACAACAAGACATTCTGATACATAGTTCTCAATAGTATTTGTAAAAATCTCATTACCAGTTAAATAAAGTGGATGGTTTCTATACCCAGAGGAAACTGATTTATTAATACCTATGTTTTAACCCCAAATGACTGGGGTATGACTTTGGGTAACAGGGCATATTTATTTTCTATCTTCTGGGCATTCCATTAAGAAAAGTTATTTTTCAGAAAAATCAGTGGACTAATTCCAATTTGTCATAGAATTGCTAAATTATTCCTCATATTGTTTCTGAAATATGCCTAAACACAGATAAGCTTTTGTGTTCACTTCTCTAATAGAAAAAGAAAAAAAAAAGACTAAGAAATTATTCTAACAAAACACAAAAGCTTATTTTCCAAAACTCACTCTTTGTACAAACTTTCTGACTTGGAATGATGGGATTCATTATTATCTTTGAAAATCAGAAAATAGAAATTAAAACTAATAGAATTTAATTACACATTTATTCTTTAAAATATTGTATTTCCTTGCATGTTTTTGAAATGAAAATTTCTCCGAATTATATTTTTACAATAAAATCATTGTCTCTGGATATTTTCTAACTAGTTTCAAAAGTATAAATAATCAAATCAGCAAGTCAATCAGGGTAATCTAAGTAGCAGAGGGACTACAGAGGTGTGGAGTATAAAAGTGGATAGAAATGTCTAGTGAAGAAAGAACTACAAAGGCATGAAAGTATGCTTTGTGTTCCTTTTTGTAGTTAAATAAATCTGTGGCTATTGACCACAGTGAGGCAAGGACATAAATATCTACAGAGTACCCATACCCTAAAGGTCACTTGCCTTTTTTCCTCTCTCTCTCTCTCTCTTTTTTTTTTTTAGTGTTGACAAAGGAGATAAATGAGCAGCCATTCCTGCCAGGAGAAATATCATCTCTTTGGTTTATCTCCAGAAGATTACATATAGTTCCATAAAATTAATCACTTTTACAATCCAAAATCTTCATATATTACCTACAATGTTTGATCAGTATATTTCATTTTCATAATGAATTACAAAAAGACAAAAATAAAGTTCTTTACTACAGATTATTATACATTGGCTTCTTTAAACCAAGCACATAATCTGACATACATGCCATTGACTCCACTTTATGACCACACCATCTGCAGAGAGAAAAAATATCCTGCCAATAAAAGCTGGTGTGAGACCATAAGCTTTGTGAAAGCAAGTAAGGTATTTTCTCATATGGTGTAAGTGTTCTCGAGTCTTTTCAGTGAATTTGTCCCTTCCATACAAAAGCTTGTGGAAAAGTCTGGATGCTAGAAGCTATTCACCAACTCACTTTTTCAACCCAACTGACCTTCATAATCTGTATGGTCCACAGGTACCATGAGATTGTCATTTTAGGTAGGAAATACTTTTACTGTCTCCCTTATTTCTTCAGGATCATCCAATGGATCAGTTCACCCAAATATTTTACCAAACAGATAGAATAGGATTGATAGCTTATTTTTGGGAAAACAGTCAGGTATGGTTGTGTGCAAAGGCTTAGGTATTTCTACAATTAACCAATCAATAAGCGTTTCAGAGAAAGAGTGGGGGGAAGTATTTGATTACTTCTGCTTTAAAGTGAAAAGAAAGCAGAAAAATTACTTGTCCTGCATAAATAACTTTTTTTTTTCTTTGAGACAGAGTCTCACTATATTGCCCTCAGTAAAGTGTTATGGTCTCACAGCTCACAGCAACCTCAAACTCTTAGGCTTAAGTGATTCTCTTGCCTCAGCCTCCCAAGATGTGGCACCTGCCACAAGGCCTGGTTATTTTTTGTTGCAGTTGTCATTGTTGTTTAGCTGGCCCGGACTGGATTCAAACCTGCCAACCTCGGTGTATGTGGCCAGCACTATAACAGTTGTGCTATGGGCACCAACCCAAAGAAGAAATGAGAGAATGATTATAGCACCTTGGAATTTTCTTTTCTTTTTTTCTTTTCTTTTCTTTTTTCTTTTTTTTTTTTGAGACAGAGTCTCACTTTGTCACAATCAGTAGAGTGCCCTGGCCTCATAGCTCACAGCAACCTCAAACTCCTAGGCTTAAGCAATTCTCTTGCCTCAACCTCTCAAGTATCTGAGACTACAGGCACCCACCACAACACCCAGCTATTTTTACCTGCATAAATATATATATATATATATATTTTTTTTTTTTTTATTAAATAATAGCTGTGTACATTAATGCAATAATGGGGTACAATGTGTTGGTTTCATATACAATCTGAAATATTTTCATCAAACAGTTTAACATAGCCTTCATGGCATTTTCTTAGTTATTGTGTTAAGACCTTCATATTCCACATTCAGTAAGTTTCACCTGTACCCTTCTAAGATGCAAAGTAGGTGTGGTCCCACCGATTACCCTTCCTTCACCCATCCTCCCCCCGCCCCCTGCCCCCTCCCCTGGCCCCTTGCCCCTTTCCCCATATTCTTGTGCTATAATTGGGTAATAGCCTTCATATGAAAGCTATAAATTAGTTCCATAGTAGGGCTGAGTACATTGGATACTTTTTCTTCCATTCTTGAGATACTTTGCTAAGAAGAATATGCATAAATATCTTAAGCTTTCCCTGCTTCTGCAATGTTCATCTTGCCCAGCCAATTATTGTACTCATGATGCCTCCTTACTCTGGTCCCAGCTCTCTAACAAACAAGCCACTATGCTCAAAATTGCTCCCCACTTATGATAGCCATTGTTCTGCAGAAACTTCATCATTTTGAGGATTTGGAAAAACCAACTCAAAATATACATTCCTTTTGCAAGTATAGTCTGTGTGCTGCACACCAGACCTGTTTCCTCACCAAAGTCCAACTTCTATTTTTTTAGCTTCTGATTTTCAAGTCAGTAATTTTCCTTCTCTGACTCCAAGAGAAAGATCAGATTCAAAAATTAAGTATAAATGTCACCTACATGGATATATGTGCATTATGTATAATGAGATTGTGGGCTTTTCCCTTACAATCTAGCAGTTGATTATTTATAATATCAACTGCCAGAGATCAGGTGATAGGAATTTTTCAGGAACTGCCCAATTTTCACCCTGGTGCATACATATTCACCCTCAATACTTACCCATTTAAGATGTCTTATCAGAATCACGTACAGTATTATACATACAGTATTATACAGTACAGTGCAGATTCAAACTTGCATATCCCTAAGGGGGAATAAATATAACTCTGTTTATCAGCTAGCTAAGAACACACAGTGACGTAGTTCCAACAGAGTGTCTCTTTAGAAAATAGTCCTTCTGAATTGTAAATAATGGCTTCAACCAATCACTACTGGAGAAAAATGCCAACACAGTAATTGAGATTTCTTCATAGAGTGACCAAAGGCTTAAATATTTTTGTGAGAGTTAAAAACAAGTTGCAAGCTCCTCATCTGTCCACTGTCCTTACAAAGAGTCAACAACATCTTGTTGTCTCTTAGTACCCTTGGAGCTTCTCAACCTGGTGGGTTTTCTTTTGTGTGTGTGTGTGTGTTCATTTATGAAAATAAATGTTGTACTTTCATGGTGTGACCAAAAATAAACGATGTCTCATTTTGTGCGTGGGTTCTTGCTCATGAGAGTCCAGACTGCTAACAGAGTGATAATATGTTAGCAACTCTATTATAAGACTCCCAAAGATGTGATTTTTAATGCCATTTGTGAAGCTGAATTTTTCGTGTTAAAGAAGTATTGCACAGGAACATTGGTTGGAATTGATGCTGAGAAGCTCCTACAGTTTCTGCATGTGGATGGCTACAGACATGCAGATGTCTGAGCCTCATAAGGTAATATTCTTCAAGGTGGTGTACTGCTTACCTAGGTGTGCCCATTCCAGGAACCAGAGTATGAACTGTAATAGTCAATTAGGTTATCTTCTAGCTTAGATCTATATATAAGAAAAGGGCGGTGCCTGTGGCTCAGCAAGTAGGGTGCCGGCCCCATATACCGAGGGTGGCGGGTTCAAACCCGGCCCCGGCCAAACTGCATCAAAAAATAGCCGGGCGTTGTGGCGGGCACTTGTGGTCCCAGCTACTCGGGAGGCTGAGGCAAGAGAATTACCTAAGCCCAGAAGCTGGAGGTTGCTGTGAGCTGTGACTGCACAGCACTCTACCAGGGGTGACAAAGTAAGACTCTGTCTCTACAAGACAAAAAAAAAAAAGAAAAGAAAAGGTACTCTAAATGCAGAAGTTTCTGATAATGATGGAGGTTACAAAAAAATAAGACTGGCTGGACTCAAATAATGAAATTAGATACATTTTTAAAAGTTTTATTTTTTATTTTTATATTTTTCTCTCTTTTATGAATTTGGTGCTATTCATCTTACAGTCTTAGCAATAAATTGTAAAGTGAGAATCTGGCTTAACAGGAACATGGATTATACTAGGAGAAAGGATATATATCTGACACATGGACCAGGGCTGTGTGCCATTAATGTGTCCTGGTGAAGTTTTGTAAAAAGATGGATCATATTTTTTTTTAATTATCTGTTCTGTTTTTTAAAACAGAAGGTTTCTTGTCATGTTGATCTTCCTCAATCTTTGGATAGGTAGTATCACTGAGGTTTAGTTACTGATTTAGATGGACCCAGATAGAGATGTATGCAGGTAAATTTTATCAGATAATTACTTGGCAGATATTGCAGCAAACACTTTATATGTGAAACTTACTAAATGCAGAATACAAATGTCTTCATACAGTAACTAAGAAAATGTCATGATGGCTATGTCAAACAGTTTGATGAAAATGTTTCAGATTGTATATGAAACCAGCACATTGTACCCTTGATTGCACTAATGTACTCAGCTATGATTCAACAATAAAAAAAAATCCCTACAGCACTGTTAACATTCTAATTTACTTTGTATTATTCAGCACTCTTTTTGCAAAAGAGAGAGAGAAAGAAAGAGAGAAGGAAGGAAGAGAGAAGGAAGGAAGGCAGGAAGGAAGGAACAAACATTTGTTAATGAAATTGAAATTGGAAGGGAGTAATTTGGCTTCTGACACAACAAGATTCAAGTGCCCACACAATATTTTATCATTTATCTCATTTTTTCCAGTTATTTTGTTTTCTACTCTGCTGACTTTATTAGAAAGCAAATTCTTTTAAAAATGCTTATCCATCCCTCTGCATTTTTCACCCCAGTAAGTTTTTTAGTAATTCCACATAATATCTTACAGGTGTAGCTTACTGATACTCGTTGCCTATGCCAAAGTCATGCGTCTACCCCTGAATTCACAGAGCATGTTCAGTACCAAATAAGCATTGAATCTAAGGGAGGGATAGTTCTTGAAGGAAATTTAAAAAATTCTTCTGCAGTAGGGTTGAATGGCTTCTGTGTTGACAAAAGCATTAGGTGCCCACTATATCCCCATCTTACAAATAATTACGTTGAAGCTTTGGTAATATGCTAAGTAAGTAAAACTGAAAGCCACATTCTGGTCTATTGAGCCCAAAGTCAGTCAGTCTTGACAAAGCTATTATAACGCCTATTAGTACCAATTGGATGGGTCTGATATCAAGCCCAAAATTGCTTGTTTTGATCCAGTCTTTAAAACAGCAGTACTACAAATGGAAGTACACGTTTCTTCACAAATTTTGTCTGTAAATATATTTATCTTTCTTAAATTTCAAATTTATTTATGCATATAAAGTACTTCAAGGGTATATCTCACTAGGATCTTTTACTCTCAGAAGGGACAAAACTAGTCAAATGCATTATCAATATTTTATGTGGTTTGGAGCTTTTTTATTTTAAATGTAAAGACTAAATTAAAAATTGATTTTCAATCAGCATAGCTTTCAAATAGGACAAAGCAAAGAGCCAAAGTAGACAAAATAGAGGATAATTCTTAAAACTTTCCTTAAGGTATTTCTTTTAGAAAACCTCTATCTTTGCTCACTCCTTTCACCAATGACAATCATTCCCCCCCACACACATATTTTGGAGTTTCCTTTTCTCTCGTTTCTTTATTTTTAAAATATTATGGGATTGGGTGGCGCCTGTGGCTCAAGGAGTAGGGCGCCAGCCCCATATACCAGAGGTGGCAGGTTCAAACCTGGCCCCGGCCAAAAACTGCAAAAAAAATAAAAATAAAAATAAATAAAATAAAATATTATGGGGTTACAAATGTTTTTGTTATATGGATACCTCCTGTAATGTGTAAGTTAAGGATTTAAAATGTGCCCAGCACCCTACCACACCCCACTCCCTTCTTGGTTTTCACTGACTTTTACATCTCTTTGTGGTCATGTGTGCCCATTGGTTAGCTCCCAATTATTAGATTGTATATGGAGTGTTCGTTTTTCCATTCCTGAGACACTTTGCTTATGATAATGGCATCCAGTTCCATCCAAATTGCTTTTAAAGACATTATTTTATTCCTTTATGTGGCTGAGCAGTATTTCATGGTACATATATGCCACATTTTCTTTATCCACTCATGGATTTATGGAAACTCAGGTTGATCTACGTGTCTGGAATTTTTAATTATGCTGCAATAAGCAGTTGAGTTCAGATGTCTTTTCAATAAAATGATTTCCTTTGGGTAGATATCTGGTAGTGGGATTACTAGAGCAAATACTAAGTCTATATTTATTTTTTTGAATTATCTCCATACTGTTTTCCATAGAGGCTGTATTCATTTGCAGCACCACCAACAATGGATAAGCATTCCTATCTCTCTGCATCCATGCCAGCATCTTATGTTTTTTGACTTTTGACTTTTTAATAATGGCCATTCTGACAGTGGTAAGGTTATGTGAGGTGGAAGGGTGCTTGTCTCCCAGTCACAGGATGCATGGACCATCCACTCCTTGCTCCTTCCCTGACAGGACTAGGTACAGCAAAGCTATGCTCTGCTTAGACCTGGTGCTCTGAACCTGAGAAACCAGAATTATGTCAGTTGTAGCAACCAGGAAATAGAAGCCACCATGTCCCTAATATGTGTGCTCTCTGGTGCAATGTCACTGCAAAGACTCCAAGAATCTCTTTAATTGGTCCTAGATCTGTGACAGTGGGGGTCCCTCCCAACTTAGATCACAGGTAGTGTCCACAGTGTTAGCGTGGAGCCCCAAGGCGCTATTCTTCTGTCCATCCCCATATGTTGATGCCTCTCTCAAATACTTTCCATTCTTGTCAAGTGGATCACACTATCTCCTTCTCCTATGCTATAAATTTCTCCCATCACTTCTCCAATTATTCACTGTGGTCTTTCCCAGAAGGTCCATCTGAAAGTTGCACCCACCTGCTACTTTCAGTCCTTTCCTTCAGACCAGCACGCGCAGGCTGCTTCTAAGTCCATCTTGCCCTCTCCTTGACAATCACTTTTTTATTTTTATTTTTTATTTGCTTATTAAATCATAACTATATACATTAATGGATTTCTGAGGTACAATGTGCTGATTTGATATACAATGTGGAATGTTTACATCTAACTGACTAACATAACCATCTCCTCACTTACTTATTTTTTGTGGTAAGACATTCATTCTATTCTTAACAGTTCAGAAATGTATCATTGCATTATGCACATTAGGTGAGGTCCCCCAAATACCCTCCCTCATGTTGGCCTCCCCCACTCCTTTCTCTTCCCTCCTTGTTTCTGGACTATAGTTATGTTATGTCACCATTCCTATAAATGTGTAGGTGATTATATACTGATTTCATAGTAGTAATGAACACAGTGGATACTTTTTTTCCATTTTTGAGATACTTACTAAGAAGAATATCCAAATCATAGAAAAAGAAGGAATACTCCGCAACCACATTCTATGAGGCAAATATCACCCTGATCTCTAAACCAGGAAAAGACCCAATAAAAAAGAAAACTATGAACCAATATCATTAATGAATACTGATAAAAAATATTCAATAAGATCCTAGCAAATAGAATTCATCAACACATCAAAAAAAAGTATACGCCATGATCAAGTAGGTTTTATCCCAGGGTTAAATCCATAAATATAATACATCACATAAATAAAATAAACAAAGACCAAATGATTCATGTGATGCAGAAAAAGGTTTTGACAGTATCCAGCATCCTTTCATGATCAACGTGCTCAAGAGAACAGACTTTGGAAGAGTCATTTCTGAAACTGATAGAAGGTATATACAGCAAACCCACAGCCAACATCATACTGAATGGAGTAAAATTGAAAACATTTCCACTCAGATCTGCCCATTATCTCCACTGCTATTCAACATTGTAGTGGAAGTTCAAGCCATCTTCAACCAGACAAGAGCAGGGGATCAAGGGTATTCAAATGGGGTCAGAGGAGATCAAACTCTCACTCTTTGTGGATGATATGACAATCACTTTTTAAAAAGTTTCTGAGTTTAATAACAGTTTCTGATTTATAGAACTGGATGAAAGTGTCTTCTCACATAGGACTACAGCCTGCCATTTGAGTCCTATATGCTTTGAGCTCTAAGTCAGCTAACTAGCCTCTCCCTATGACTTCTAATAAAAAATTCTAATTATTAACAGCATGCTTGGAAAAGCTCATGCTGCTTTACATAAAACATCTTCAAAAGAAAGGAAGGAAATATCCGTTACCTCACATGGGAGTCATGTGGATTATGACATTATCATTTTCAAGATGAGAAAACATGGAGAGTTTAAATGACTGTAGAAGCCCACACATTCCTTCTATCTGAATGAGAGTGGTAGTTTTGCTGCAAAATTTGGATAACTTGATATCCTTATCAATGCAGTCCTAGGTCAATCATCACTCCACCCTCCAGCTTCAGTGTGCTATTAGAAATTCATATATCCTGACATATCATCTGTCATTGTTATTTTGCTCCTGCCTGAGTAATTAGTCTTTACAATGATGCATAAACTGGTAAATTTGTTTCCAGCTTTGAATTCAGTGTATGTTTAAGATCACCAATTTATATAAAGATAGGTCTCCTAAATTTCATGAAATTGGGGTATCTTTCCTAAATTAGATAGCTGCAACTCTGAAACCTCTATTTTTTTTTTTTTAGTAATTTAGCATATGAACAAACATGGAGTAATGATGCCAAAAGCTACATAATTCATCTAAAAATGAGTAACTTCCAAACTATGTGTTTTCACTGATCTTATCTATGATACGAGTCAGTGGCATCAACAGCAAGCCTATGTATGAGTCAATGGATAGGTGAATGAGAAGAGTAAACTTCATCAGTGGAGGTCCAAACAACAATAATTCCTTGATATCACACCAACAACTTTTCTAGTCTTAACTTTCTCACTGAAAATTTTTGAACATCTACTCACTCACTGATGCTTTATAGTATTCCACAAGTGTGAAGAAGCCAGGGTGAACTTTCTTAGTACCCTAAGCACATCTCGATTCTTAAATTGTCATTATTGATGAGTTGATCAAAATCCTTATTCTTTTTTTTCTCTTTTCATTCAGCTAACATTCTTTTCTAATTCTTTTTTTTTATATTTTTTTATTAAATCATAGCTGTGTACATAATGCAATCATGGGGTACAATGTGCTGGTTTCATATGCAATCTGAAATATTTTCATCAAACTGGTTAACATAGCCTTCATGGCCTTTTCTTAGTTTTTGTGTTAAGACATTTATATTCTGCATTTAGTAAGTTTCACTTGTACCCTTCTAAGATGCACTGTAGGTGTGATCCCACCAATTACTCTCCCTCCACCCATCTTCCCCACTCCCCTCCCTTGCCAGAAAATTCTTATTCTTAGAACCTAAGGAGATTGTACTCAAGACTGTTTTCATAAAAAGTTGATTTTTTTCTCATTCAGAGAATATGACTTATCAATTAAAAGTTACTCTTGAGCATATTTCCGGCCTTTATGTGGTTTTCAAGCCAGTAGTGTTTATTAAGCATACATAATATTAACTTCAATGCAGCTAGGATATAATTTCTGTCATTAAAAGATAGCATCTTCTATCTTTTAGAACAGAGAGTGGTCAGTTTCAGGTGATATTGTATGGTGAAGACAAAAAGAAATGGTCATGCAGAGTAGGTAACATTTGAAAAAGTCCTCCAGGGATGGTTACAATAATTTTAATGCAGTAAATGCTGAGAGAATGAGACACAGAAATTGAAAGGCACAGACATATGTCATGGGGAAACTGGAAGAAAAGGGCTGATAGAAGATCACAGAAGTGATCTCAAATTAGAGATATTCATTTCTTTTTGTTTTTTCCACTACCCCCATACCCCTTTCTTGGAGAACCTTCTTAGTCCAAAATCACAGAGGAGTGTGGTTCATATTATACAGAGGCAGCCCCCAGGTTATAAATGAGATAGGTTTTATTGGTTTGTTCTTAAGTTGAACTTGTATGTGATTTGGAATAGGTACATTTACCTATTATCTGTAATAGCCTCCATTCAAAAGTGTGAGTCATATATTGGTCAGATGTTTGTAACTCAGGGAAACACTGTAATGGCCTCCATTGGTAAGTGCAAGTTTCACGTAAGTCAGATGTTTGTAACTCCGGGACTACCTATATGCCACTGGCTGTAGCTGGTGATCGAGTTGGAGACAAGATCATATCCAGAGCAATCACATACTCCCTTCTAGAAATTCATATTTCTTTTTTGTAATGGGGATTGAACATGGACTTTATGTGCCCTTCAATTTGAGTAGCGCTTTGAGTAAGAGTTAAGATAGATAATTTAAGGGCAGATATATTTGAATCTGAGAAAGTGTGGAAAAAGAGGTCAAAATTAAGTAGAAGCAGAGAATAGTGACCATGTATCCTGGGAAAAAAATAAAGACAGAGGGAACACTGCCATATTTTCTGCTGATGTTCTAATTCTAGTTGTTGTGTACCAAGAGCTAGTCTATGCACTCTGCTCTTGCTATGTGTCAGTTCCCCCTTATCCTTTCCTAGCAGCCTGTACCGACTGCAATTAATAATCAAAAAACTGGACAACCAAAGCAAAACTTGAAAATATTGAAGATAAATTAAGTAGCTTAGATAGTGACTGGATATCTCGTAATCAATAAGAATGAAACAGAAGTCAGGGTAGTTTGGATTATTTAAACTGCTAAAGATTTTGATCATTCTCTTGGTAGGTGCTGCTACTAAAATTAACAAGCTTACTTTACCTTCTCTCCATCTCACGAATCAAGACTCAAAGTCCTGATGGAAAGCCTAATTTGAATAATGAGATTATGTACTAAAAAATGTTTATGTTAGTCCCTGGCCAGAGTAGACAGGGCTTTTTAAATGCAGTCTATAATAAACCAACATATGGAAATAGGGTTAAAGAAGAAACTTGGATGCTAATGACCAAGGAGCAATAGCCATGTACCATGATTTCCTATAAATACATTTTAATAACTAAATCTAAGGTGAGTGAGATTTGATTTTCTGTAGCATAATTTGTCTTGAAAAAGATTGCAGGCTAACAAATTTTGTCAGACAATGAGAGACCACTGACAAATCTGAGAAGGTGAGTCACATCAGAGCTGTGTTTTAAGAAAGTTGCTCTAGATAAGACCAACCATGGAAGCAATCCGAGGACTCTGAATACCTAAAATTAGGAGAAAGTATGGCGAGATCCTTCATCAGGTAAGCATAACAGAAGGGAGAGGAAATAAGAGGGTCAAATGAGAAAATGTAAATGGGCAGAAGTGCAGAATTTACCAAATCTACAGGAAGAAATGGACACAGCTTTACATGAGGTCTGACAATTAAATTTGCAAATCCATCCTGGAAAGGGGCTTTGAAGTGTGGAGTAGGCACTTGAATTGGGTGTGTAGCTTCCTAAGGGGAGTACTTTGAGGATGACCATAATGATATTCAGCAATGAAATATGTAGCACATTTTCTAGGATGAGTCTCTCACCTTAATTGTCAGACATTTGTGTGTGACTGATAGAGTTGAAGAGAGAGAGACAAAGAGAGAGAGAGAAGTAAAGCAGCAGTATGTGGTAAGAGGAGTTTCCAGACACACACGCCAACACACTCTATTTACATCAGAGAGGTGCTAAATGAGAACAAGTCAAGGAACCATCATTTCCAAGGTAGAAAAAAAGACTGAAGTTTAAAGCATGTGTGAGTATTTTACATCATTGCTGAGCCCTACTATAGAGAAGGGCAGAATATACAGCATAGAGCCAATATTATTTACTTAACACAAGATACATGGCTTTGCTTCATAAAAGCTTATTTTAGAGACACATGCTACTTAATTGTTCAAACATTAAAGTACACAGCAATTTCATAGATTTTTACCTATTGGGATCTTGAAACAGAACAAATGACTTGTTAGTCATCCTTATTCTTCTTATCTCTCCTCCTACTTCAAACAAGGTAGAGATAATTATGAGCATCTGGTTGAGATACGTGATGTTTTCAAGATGACAGAATACATTATGAATGCGGGACAGACACCAGGAGGAAATCTTTTTGTAGAAGGAAGTAGTGTCTGTCCTGTGGAAAGGACGAAGTGGTAAGTAGGTGGATACTAAAGAAAGAGAGATAGACCCAGAATAAGGATCTTCTGCAGAATTAGAAGTTAGAAAGTTAAGCTTTTGTGCCATAAAATTAGCCAATAAAACTGAGAACTATTGAAGAAGATAAAGATTGTTTGATTTAATGTCTACCCATATGGATAAAAAATTAGCCTGTTGTCAACTGACATTTGCCACTGAGAATAATCAGAAAAGTTGGTTAAAATGCAAAAAGATTTATGATTGAAGGCATGGGGGTGGATTTAAAAGCAGTTGAGATTGAAAAGCCAACATCCTAGACAAAAAAAAAAAAAAAAAGGGCGGTGCCTATGCCTCAGTGAGTAGGGCACCAGCCCCATATGCTGGAGGTGGCGGGTTCAAACCCAGCTCTGGCCAAAAACTGAAAAAAAAAAAAAAAATTAAAAAACAAAAAAACTACTCATAAAAAAAAAAGAGACAGAAAAGTGACCACTACATGCAGTGCCACTTTTCCACTATGGCTTTATAAATTCTAAATAATTAGATAAAAATATGATCAAAAAGTGGTGGCTAACAGACTGAAATGATGAATTAACTTTTAAGCTTTCTTGTAGAGATTGAGGAATAAACATGAAAGTTCATAAAGCCGGACTAAAAAGTATATTCTGTATAATTTTATTTATACCTACAGAGACAACTATATTATATGGATCTGACTATTAAAATTTGTAAACTAACACTAGAAAAAGTGCTACATACCCCATTGTTGAATTTTACTACATTCACCTTCAAAGTGCTCCCTTTGGGAAGCTATGCAACAATGACAGTGCCTAGTCACCCTTCAAAGCCATGTTGAAACTCTTTCTAGAATGGTCATTAGAGCTGTCATTATATTACCTTCAATGTCCTGAATGTCATCAAAATGTTTTTCTTTCAATACCTCCTTTATCTTTTAGTAAACCAAAAGTTACTGGGAGCCAGTTCAGATGAGCAGGCAGGGTGCTCCATTATAGTTCTTTATTTACTGGCTAAAAACTCTTTCATAGTGCTGTGTGAACTGGTACATTGTCATGATGCAAGAGCCACACCTTTCTCATGCCAAGATTTTCAATTAAGATTTTTCTAACTGTTACTATATTGATGTTTACTTGGTCAGCTATGGTTATTAAGGTTAGCTGATGACTTTGACACACAATTTGATGAATTTTTGCCATATTTTCATCATTTGTGCTCATTATAGGCTGCCCTGACCTCACTTCAACAGTGTGCTTTTTTACTCTTTCCTCTTCTATTGAACACAGTACTTGAAGTCCTACCAAGAGAAATTAGACAAGAAAAATAAATTAAAGCTATCCAAAATAGGAAGAGAAGAAGTGAAATTTTCTGTTTGCTGACAACATGATCTTTTGCAGATATATAGAAAACCAAATAGATTCCACAAAAAAACAAACAACAAAAAACCCAAAAAACTGTTAGAATGATAAATCAATTCAGTAAAGCTGCAGGATACAAAATCAACATAGTAAAATTGGTAGCATTTCTATATACTAACAATTAAAAAAATTAAGAAAAAATCTCATTAAAGTGATGTGAAAATTTTAAATCATAAGAGTACTATAATACATCAATGAAATAATTAGTAGATGACATGAATAAATAGAAAAGTTCCCCAGGCTCATGGATTGGAAGAAGTAATATTATTAGATTTCCTGTACTATCCCAATTGATTTGTAAATTCAGTGTTATCCTATCAAAATTCAAATGTTATTCTTTATAGAAATTTTTTAAAATCCTAAAATTTATGTGGAACCACAAAAAAGCCCTGAATAGCCAAAGCAACCTTGAGCAAAAAGAGCAAAGTTGGAAGCACCATACTATTTCATTTCAAAATATATTACAACCTTTACAGTAATAAAAAAGTATTCCTTTTTTTTTTTAAATAAAAATGTATTCTTAAAAAGAAAAAAAAAAGTTTGATCCCTTAGGGCACCACTGTTTTCTTCATGGTATTATCTCCATATATTTGGACTAATATGTCCCTGATTTTACTTCCAGTCTTGGCATGTTTAACAAGAAATTTAGTTTGTTCATTGCTATAATTCAAGCTCTGGGGTTCTTGTAATTGCACACAAAAATAACAATAATGCCAATCACTCAGCAAAACACCACCACACGTTGCCATGAACACAGCAGTGAGATGCTCATATACCGTGGTTATGAACCCTTACCAAATTGTACATTGCTGCCAATGTAAACGCAAGGTGGCAAATTTGTGAACTTAATTGCCACATCTCATATAAGGCAACTTAAAAAAAAATGTTGAAAGTAGGAAGACTTTTTATCTTTGCTGAGAAGGATGTAGATAGTAATATAGAAGCCACAAAGTAGCTTTTTTAATGCTGGAAGTAGTTACTTTTTGACCTGTGTGATGCATTACAAGAGTGTGCTCTTGCTATGATAATATAATAAGTTTAGCACTTTTGATTTGTACATTTTTATGTATAGGCATACCTTGAATATATTGTAGGCTTGGTTACAGACTACCACAATAAACTGATATACAATAAAATGAGTCATGCAATTTTTAAAATTTAACAGTGCATATAAAAATTATGTTTATACTACACTAAAGTCTATTTAGTGTACAATAGAATTACTTTTAAAAAATTTATCTTAATTTAAAAAATACTTTATTGCTAAAACTGCTAATGTTCATCTAAGCCTTTGGTAACCTTTTTGATCCAATTTGTTGCTAAAGGTTATGGTTCCTATAATTTCTAAAATAAGACAACACTGAAATTTACTACATCAATTCACTCGTGAAACATGTATCTGTAGCATATGATACCATTTGATAGCATTTTACCCGCAGTAGAACTTCATTCAAAACTGAAGTCAATTCTCTCCAAGTCTGTTGTTGCTTTATCAACTAAGTTTATGCAATATTCTAAATTCTTTCTTATCATTTTACCAGAGTTCACAGCATCTTCAATATAAGAAGATTCCATCTCATAAAAACATTTCATTTGTTTACCCATAAGAATACTGAACTTCATGAATTCCTCTTCATCTGTTCATGTTTTCCCAAGAGATTGCAACAATTCAGTCTCTACTTTTAATTCTAGTTCTCTTGCTCTTTCCATCACAACTGCAGTTTCTTCCTCCACGAAAGTCTTACACCTCTCTAGGAAGGTAGATTCCTTTTTCTCCCTCTGTATTCTTGACCAATTTCTTAAATTTTATTTCAAAAAAGTTAGGGGGTACAAGTGGTTTCTCTTACATGGATAAATTACATCATGTTGAAGTAAGGGCTTTAGGGGTACATGTCATCAGAACAGTGCACATTTTATTTGACAGGTACATTTTTGAACTCCATCCCTTTCTACCATCTTCTCTTCTTAATTTCCAATGTCCATTACAGCTCTTTATAATCATATATATTCCACTCCCACTTATAAGTGAAAATATGTAGTATTTGTTTTTCCATTCCTGGGATATTTCACTTAGGATAAAGATTTCCAGTTCCATCCAAATTGCTGCAAAAGTTATTATTTCATTCCCTTTTATACCTGAGTATTACTCCATAGTGTATATATAAATATATATATATACACATACACACACACACTATATATATATATATATACATATATACATACACACACACACACTACCTTTTTGTTATCCACTCATCAGCTGATGCAGTCAATGAACAGTTAGAATGATTCTATGATTCTATACCTTTACAATTGTGAATTTGGTTGTCATAAACATTCTGGTGCAATTATCCTTTTGACTTCTTTTCCTTTTGGTAGATACCCAGTAGTGGGATTGCTATATCAAATAGTAGGTCTATGTTAGTTCTTTGTAGAATCTCCATACTGTTTCCATAGCAGTTTTACAAATTTATATTCCAACAAAATGGTGAATTTTTCCAACAATTTTTGTATTTATTTTACCCAATCCAACATAAGAATTGCTACTTATACAAGAAATATCATTATAAAATGTATTTCTTAAATTTAAAATTAAACTTGAATTTTAAATTGTTCCTTGAATCATGGGCCGCAGAATGAATGTTGTGTTTGTATTAGCAAACATGAAAGCAATATTAATTCCCTTGTATCTTTCCATAGGAACTCTTAAGTGACAAGATACATTGTCAAAGAGCAGTAATATTTTGAAGGAATATTTTTCATCAATAGGTCTCAACAGTGGGCTGAAAATAGTAAACCATACAGTCAATAGAAAAAAATGCTGTTATTAAGGCTTTTTTTTTAAGTATTTACAGAGTACAAGCAGAGTATATTTAGCATAATTGTTAAGGATCTTAGGATTTTCAGAATGATAAGTGAAAATTGGTTTCAACTTAAAGTTCTCAGCTGCATTACCCCTAATAAGAGAGTCAGCCTTTCTGTTGAAGCTTTGAAGCCAGACACTGACTTCTCTCTAGCTATAAAACTCCTAGATGCAAGATAACCTGGCATTTAGTGCAGCCACCTTTATCAATTATCTTAGCTAGTTATTCTGGACAGTACCATGCTGTTTTGATCACTATGGATTTATAGTAGAGTCTCAGGTCTGGTAGCATGATTCCTCCTGCTTTGTTTTTATTTCTGAGTAATGTCTTGGCTATTCAAGATTTTTTCCGATTCCATATAAAACGAAGTATTATTTTTTCAAGATCTTTAAAATATGGCAATGGAGCTTTAATAGGAATTGCACGAAAATTATATATTGCTTTGGGTGGTAAAGACATTTTAACAATATTGATTCTTCCCAGCCATGAGCATGGTATGTCTTTCCATTTGTTAACATTTTCAGCTATTTCTTTTCTTAAAGCTTCATAGTTCTCTTTAGAGAGATCTTTCACATCCTTTGTTAGGGAAACTCCCAAATATTTCATCTTCTTTGGCACTACTGTGAAAGGAATAGAGTCCTTGACTGTTTTTTCGGCTTGGCTATTGTTGGTATATATAAAGGCTACAGATTTATGGGTGTTGACTTTGTAGCCTGAGACATTGCTGTATTCCTTGATCACTTCTAAAAGTTTTGTAGTAGAATCCCGGGTATTTTCAAGGACTCTATCCCTTTCACAGTAGCACCAAAGTAGATGAAATATTTGGGAGTTTATCTTACAAAGGATGTGAAAGATATTTTTAAAGAGAACTCTATGAAACTCTAAGAAAAGAAACAGCTGAACATGTCAACAAATGGAAAAACATACCATGCTCATGTCTGGGAAGAAT
>CAUYRH010119217.1:0-20047 GCA_963574655.1 Perodicticus potto
CTGTAGTCCCAGCTACTTGGGAGGCAGAGGCAGGAGACTCACTTGAGCCCAGGAATTGGAGGTTGCTGTGAGCTGGGATGCCACGGCACTCTCTCCAGGGTGACAGCTTGAGGCTCTGTCTCAAAAAAAAAAAAAAAAAAAAAAGGGAGGGAAACTGAGGTGCAGTGAGAAGGGGCAATTGGCAGGAACTTCCTGCTGCACGTGGAGGAAGAGCCGGAATGAGAACTGGAATGACTGGCCGAGAGTGGCCCCATGGCACTGCCGGATGCTTGGTCAGGGCTCAGACCCGCCTGCAAGAGTGCATGAATCATGAACTTCTCAGAGCTAGAAGGGGCTTTGTTTGAGCACAGCAAGGCCGGGTGGAATGTATTTCCCAGGGATGGTGGCAAAATTGGGATCAAGAACAGAAGTAGTTGCCATTGGAGGCCTTTCTATACTCTGGGACCTGCCAGGCATCTATATGGAGTCCTCATCGACTGAACCAGCAAACATGACTAGGTAGCGTTATTGATCAGCCTCCACCTGTGGGCTTGAGCCTGTGTGCTTTATGAGGTTCTGTACTGATCCTCTTAGGATTTGTTTAAAGCTCCCAATCACGTGGAGGCTGCACGTTATACTTGTTTGGAATAATATTAGTCTAGTACTTTTCTTACAGATGGCTCTAGAATCACACAGACCTGGGGTAAAATTCCCACTCCTACATATGGTTATGTGTGTCATTTTGAGCAAGTTACCTAACCTCTCCAATTTTGTTTTTTTTTTTTGTTTGTTTTTTGAGACAGAGTCTCAAGCTATTGCCCTTGGTAGAGTGCTGTGGTATCATAGCTCACAGCAACCTCCAACTCTTGGGTTCAAGTGATCCTTTTGCCTCAGTTTTTCTATTTTTATTAGAGATGGGGTCTTGGCTTTTGCTCACGCTGGTTCTCTAATTTTCTAATCTGTAAATTGGGGATAACAGTAAATAGGGTTTTGAAATCTCTAGACATCTCTTTATTTTTTATTTTTTTAAGACAGAGTCTGTCTTTGGTAGTGTGCCATGGCGTCATAGGTCATAGCAACCTCAGACTCTTGTGCTCAAGTGATCCTCTTGCCTCAGCCTCCCAAGTAGCTGGGACTGTAGCCTCCCAATGCCTGGCTATTTTTAGAGACGAGGTGTGATCTTCCCAAAGACTGAGAATACCATGGTGATCACTGCATTTCAACTCTGTGGGTCCCTGAGTCCCTTGGTATAAATCATCAGGGGAGATTATGGACTGAGAGGCTTGTGATTTATCACTGAATATGATGACATGGAACTGGACACAGGCGTGGCTGCTCCAGATGAGGCTAGAGACCTGCAGGGACAGTGGGGTGCTGGGCTGTGGGCCAGCCAGCATCTGACCAGCTGGGGGCCTCCTTGTTACTCTCGTGTTGTAACTGATTTGCACTGAGTTGCAGATGGGCGTAGCAGTCCTTGAAAGGTCCTCTCAAAAGTCATCACTGGCACAGCTTTCTAGCCTTGAGAGAATGAGCAGGCTCTGGGCAGCACAGGCTAGGAGAGGGCAGTGCCTACCATGACTGTGGGCACTTGATGGGCCTGGGTTTCCTGCCTTCCAGACATGTCTTTCCCTTGTCTATTCCACAGTATGCCTCAGGGAGTGGGAATAGTGACTGATTTCTACATCTTTCTAGTCCAGGTGTTCTTCTGGACCAGAAGGCATATCCTGCCTTAAAAGCAAGTCCTGGCTAGGTAGTGGCTGAGTCCAGGCCCAGGTCCAGTTCACCTGTGCAGGGCTTGACCACATGAGGGCTGGAGGGGGAAAAATAGGGGAGTGGAATGAGATTTTTAAGGAAGGCAAGCTTCCTACTGATGGCTTCTACCAATAAAACTGTTCCTTCTTAAAAGGCAAAGTCTCACTTTTGCCCAGGCTAGAGTGCAGTGGCATCATCATGGCAACCTCAAGACCCTAGGCTCATTCAGTCCTCCTGCCTTAGCCTCCCAAGTAGCTGGGACTATAGGCTTTTGCCACAATGCCTGACTAATTTTTCTATTTTTAGTAGAGACAGAGTTTCACTCTTGCTCAGGCTGGTCTCAAACTCCTTCGCTCAAGTTATCTTCCTGCCTCAGCCTCCCAGAGTGCTAGGATTATAGATATGAACCACAATGCCTGGCACAAAAGACAAAGATTTTATTTTATTTTTTTGAGACAGAGCCTCAAGCTGTCACCCTGGATAGAGTGCTGTGGCATCCCAGCTCACAGCAACCTCCAATTCCTGGGCTCAAGTGAGTCTCCTGCTTCCACCTCCCAAGTAGCTGGGACTACAGGCGCCCACCACAATGCCCGGCCATTTTTTTTATTTTTGGTTGCAGCCATCATTTTTTGGCGGGCCTGGGCTGGATTCGAACCTGCCAGCTCAGGTGTACGTGGCTGGCGCCTTAGCCTGTTGAGCCACAGGCACCGAGCCTCTTCTAGTATTTTTATAGTTTCATGTCTTAAGTTTAAATCTTTGATCCAGTGAGAGTCTATCTGAGTTAATGGTGAAAGGTGTGGGTCCAGTTTCAATCTTCTACAGGTCGCCAGCCAGTTCACCCAGCATCATTTGTTAAATAGGGAATCTTTTCTCCACTGAATGTTTTTAATTGGCTTGTCAAAGATCAAATAGTGATAAGTAGCTGGGTTCATCTCTTGGTTCTCTATTCTGTTCCATATGTCTATCTCTTTGTTTTTGTGCCAGTACCATGCTGTTTTGATCACTATCGATTTATAGTACAGTCTCAGGTCTGGTAGCGTGATTCCTCCTGCTTTATTTTTATTTCTGAGTAATGTCATGGCTATTCGAGGTTTTTTCTGGTTCCATATAAAATTAAGTATTATTTTTTCGAGGTCTTTAAAATATGACAATGGAGCTTTAATAGGAATTGCATTAAAATTGTATATTGCTTTGGGTAGTATGGACATTTTAACAATGTTGATTCTTCCCAGCCTGGTATGGGAAGCCTGGTATACCATTCCCATGGTATGTTTTTCCATTTGTTGACATGTTCAGCTATTTCTTTTCTTAGAGTTTCATAGTTCTCTTTGTAAAGATCTTTCATGTCCTTTGTTATTAACCACTACTTCTATTTTATTTGGTTAATTAACTGTAACATTGTCATATCCTTTATTATTATATTCTGTCATTCACAGATTTGTAAGATACCTTTTTAGGAATCTTCCAAAATGGCTTTCTTGCACATAGCTATTTTGTGCAAGACAGAAGACATAATTCCTTGCTGACTGGTCAGAGGAGACTTTGGTTCCTTACTGTGTTGACCTCTCCTTAGGTTTCCTTGAACGTCCGTCCTATGAGCCAGCTTCCCTCGGAGTGAGCATTCAACGGGAGAATGTGGAAGAAGCCACGATGTCTTTTGTGTCTTGACACCAGAACTCACACACCCTCACTTCTGTCATAGTCTACTTATTCAAAGTGATTTACTAAATAGAACTAACACTTAAGGGGAGAGGAATAATGTTGTACATTTGCAAGGGAGGAGTAAAGAATTTGTGGGATGTATTTAAAATCATTATAATCACGGTATGTGATTTTAGAAAAAATTTCCTGTTAGAATCTATTATTTGGGACTTTTGCAACAATGTTAGTAAATGAAGTGGGTGTCTTTCTTTTTGATGAAATTGTTTCTAAGTTCGTGATTAGTGCTATATTCATTTTATGGAAATAACTCGGTGGTTTTTCTTATTTTTTTTTTGCAGTTTTTGGCCAGGGCTGGGTTTGAACCCGCCACCTCTGGCATATGGGGCTGGTGCCCTACTCTTTGAGCCACAGGCGCTGCCCCGGTTTTTCTTATTTTAATGTTTTTGGAATAGTTTCAAGTAGCATTTCATTCTCCTGAGAAATCTAGGCCTGGAGCATTTTTCTCGGAAGCTCTATTACAATTTTTTCTGTTTCTTTTATAATTGATTTATGTAGACTTCTGTCTCTCTTGTAACAAGTTTGGTCTTTTTTAAAAATAAAATTTAAAAGCAAATTGTACCTAGAAGAACATATCTTTTGTTTTTGTGCTATGAGTCAATGAGAATGATGATGAAATTACATATTTTTATATATTATGTATAGGTGAATATCAAAAATTTATTAGTTCTTTAAAGAGAGGTAAACTTTTCTTATACTTGCTTATATTTTAACCTGTAGTTGAAGGCATTGCTAGTTAGGTCAAGAGTTTTTTAAAAAATACATATATACTTTTTTTTTTTTTTTTTTGAGACAATCTCAAGCTGTCCCCCTGGGTAGAGTGCCATGGAGTCACAGTTCACAGCAACATCAATCTCTTGGGCTTAAGCGATTCTCTTGCCTCAGCCTCCCAAGTAGCTGGGACTATAGGCGCCTGCCACAGTGCCCGGCTAATTTTTGGTTGTAGTTGTCATTGTTGTTTTAGGTGGCCCGGCCTGGGTTTGAACCCACCAGCCTCAGTGTATGTGGCCGGCGCCCTACCGATTGAGCTACAGGCATTGTAACATATGTACTTCTTTTGTAATGTGTGTGCTACTTGAAGATGTCAACCATCATATCACTTATAAATGAGAGTGATAAGCTTTATTCCATGTAATTTGATATAGTGATTTGAATTTTTGTCGTTTGAGATCTAGTCTCATTTATCAGGTATGGCTCGAATTCACTTCTTTATAAAAGCAGTTTTGCAGACTTATAAGAATATGATTGTATGTTTGGGTGTGCTATTTTTAATAAATATTTCTGTTGTCAGGTATTCATTCTTTGGTATTTATTTCTTTTCCCCATTAAATATTATAGTGCATCATTAAATTACTGTTGGGTGGCATATGGCTGTGGAGATCACTGGGGACCTGCTATTGAGTAATATGTGTCCTGTAGATTCTCCACTAAGGTCTGATTCAAGAAATATTTAGAAGATGTCTGAAAAATTTAAGAGAAATTTATAAAATCCCTTTATCTATAGTTTCCTTGAGATCGAGTTTTAGATTATTAAATAATAGCTTCTGTTAATTTTTATCCCTTTTCCTTCTAATCTATACACAAGTTTTTTAGGTTCTTGTATTTTATTTTCCTGTTTATTTTTCCATAGCGCTAAATATTAAGGAGAATCCATGTAACTTAATTGTTGCTCATTACTTGGGAATAATTGTTAAGCTTTTAATTTTGTGGCTATGTCATTATAGGTATATGAGGTTTTTTTAATGATGTATGATTAGAAATAGAGGATGAAAAACTTCATTTTTTACAAAATTTGTTTTGATTGGCTTAAACTCAAGTCTTAAGTGTGGAGAATCACGTATTATACTTATTTGAATTTTTAATGTGTGTAGGATCAGGCCAGGACATAGTAGATGCACAATAAATTTCTGTGTGATTTGTGTGCGTTAAAGTGTTCTTGTGGAATTTGGTAAAGCATTTTTGTGGTAAGACATAGTCTTGTTAATTTTGCTTTTTTTCACTTACTGGCAGGGAAGTTTAATGAAATTATGACATTCATGCTTATTCTTTAAAATCTCCATAAAATGTTTTGAATAAGCTAAATACATTGAATAGAGTTTGCTCCTTTGTGATTTTTAAGCCTTCTTAATGGTTTTCACTTCCATTTAATTTAATGAAAAGGGAGCTCTGGCTTCACACAGAAGGCAACATTTTTCCTGCTCAAGTTTAAAAAAATTGATAAATGTAGATCTTTGTTGAGTGACATGTTGAGAAAGCTGCTAATTCTTGCACATATTCTTAAAATCAACAAAATACCACCACAAGACAATTGGCAGCTGTGGTTGAACTTAGAAAGTGCTGTCCCCATGCTAAAGTCTGCGGTATCGTAGTTAACCGACCACATACTATTCTGCAAATAGTAAAAACATCTCTCACATCCTTTAATAGGCAAAGACTTTTGAAATTCTCTCCTATTAGAGTGTGTCAGGTCTTCTTTATCACTACCTACTTTTATAGTTTAGTTTTCTCTACATTTTTTAATTCTACTTTCTTAAAGAACAATCATACCTATACACACACATATATGTGCGTGTCTGTGTATTTATGTAAAATGGGAAATACCCATGAAACTCTGGCTAAAATTCTTGCCTGTTTTTCCCAATTTACTATGTTGAGCAAGATTCTGTTGTCTCTCATACTCTGTAAGCCCTCCAGAATTGTCTTAGAAGGCACTGGTTACTGTGATAATGGAAATAAAGAAACCAGGAAAAACTAACCCCGTGTACGTAAGAGCTCTCATTGAAGTTGATGTTGGATATTGTTTTTTAGAGAATTATTGATACTATGTCCTAAGGTTAGCTTTCACATAAAATCATAAATAGATGCATTATATCTTTAAAGTGGTACATGTAAATGAGGTCGGACAGTTTAATTTGCAGACTCATCCTAGGAAAAGTGCTGCATCCTCATTGCTGAAGATCACTGTGGTCACCTTCAGTATCCTCCCCTTGGGAAGCCGTGCCTCGATGTCAGAGCCTAGTCTACCTTCAAAGCGATCTTGGAGCTCTTTTTCTCCAGTGGTCATCAGAGCTGTCATCGCATGAGATTGGACAGTTAGGTTTGTGAACTCATCCTAGAAAAGTGCTCATAACTCATTGTAGAATATCACTATGGTTACCTTCAAAGTACTCCCTTTGGGAAGCTTTGCACTGATGCCATCATCTAGTCCACGCTTCAAAGCAAAGAACAAAACCAAAAAGTTAGTAGGAGTAATTTCTGAGCTGAAAACATCCAATGTCTGAGATTTTTCTGGGTCACTTCCTTTTACTTCCCTTCCCTTTCTTCTCCTATTTTCTTTTCATGCCTTTTTTTGTTTGTTTTTACATTTTCCCCTCCCTCCCTCTTCCCTTTCTTTCTTCCTGTTCTTTCTTCCTATTCTTTCCTCCCTTCCTCCCGCCTCCGATTGCCCAGGCTCACAGCACTGTCAAACTCCTGGTTTCAGGCGATGCTCCCTCCCGTCTTGCTCAGCCTCCCCAGTAGCTGTGATTACAGGGTGCTACAGGGTGCCTGTAGTCCCAGCTACTTGGGAGGCTGAGGCCCAGCTAATTTTTCCATTTTTAGTAGAAATGGGGTCTTGCTCTAACTCAGGCTGGTCTTGAATTCCTGGCCTCAAGCAACCCTATTTACTCATTTCATTCAGCCTCCCGGAGTGCTGCTAGGATTTCAGATGTGTGCCACTGAGCCTGGCCTCTTCCCTCCTTCTTTCCTTCCTTTTTATTTTTTAGGACAGGATCTTGCTGCATATCCATGGCTAGAGTGCAGTAGTGTCATCATAGCTCTCTGCAACCTCTAACCTCTTGGATTTAAGTGATTCTCTAGCCCAGCATCTGAGGTGCCATCACAACTGGCTGATACTTCTATTTTTTGTAGAAATGAGTGTCTTGCTTTTGCTCAGGCTGGTCTTAAATTCCTGTCCTCAAGTGATCCTCCCACCTCGGCCTCCTAAAGTGCTAGGATTACTGGCAGAGCCACCACGCTGGCCTTCTTTTCATGGTTTATCTGTTTCTTTCTTCCTCTTTTCCCTCCTGCTCAAATTTCTTTCTCTTTTTTTCCTTCCATTTTTAGCCATAAATGAATAAATGATTGAACACCGATCACATAGAGGCCAAGTGGTAGGGATGGGTATAATTAATAGAAACAAGAGTGTAAAAAGATGCTTAGACTTGAAGAACATTTGCCTGAGTTCCTGATTTTATAAATTCATTCAACAAATATGTCTAATATGTTCTCTCTCTCTCTTTTTTTTTTTTTTTGCCAAGTACTAGGGATTTTTTTGCTTTGAAGAGACTCATAATTTAAATCTATTGAGAGCAACAATAGTATTGTGTGCAAAATAGTATGGGAATATAGAGAAAGGAGCATATTAGCCTTTGAAAATATCCTTTGTGCTATAATTTGAAAGCATAATGCAGAAACCTCTTTTCTATGAACATTTATTTAGTAAATATTAGACATTATGAATTTTAAGTCTCCATTTTGGCATGCCCAACCCTAATGCTACCCCATCTATCAGAGCAAAATCAAAGGCAGTAAGTATTTTAAGGATGAATTGAGAAGTTGAAATTATTTAAAGATTTAAAAGCCAAAACTTTTATCTGGTCTTCCCAATTCTTACATTTTGTAATGTAGCAAAGTATATATTATTCTGTGCTACATTTTGTACAAAATTAGAAACATGATTTTTACCTTCAAAATATTTACTGAATTGCCCTATAACGTGTCTGGAATTTGTAGAGGAGTTAAACCTTCACCATTGACCACCTGCCTACATCATTGACCACCTCTTTAAATTGACCTAAGTTTTTTAGACCGGACATGTCCCACATGTGTATATTAGTCTAGTAGGTCTGGCTCCTTATGTTGACCACTTCTGTCTGTTGACTAGTTTGTTATAGTCCTGTGGGTGGTCAACTTATAGACATTCTACTGTATTTAGTATAGCCTCTGTCTCACAAATAAAACGTTCCCTTCCTTTCTCTCTCCCTCTTTCAAGAAGTGGACTTAAAAGATTAAAACTGATTAAAATCAGTTTTAGCTTGTAGAAAATTTTGTCTTGTTGATATGATAACAGACATGATTTGTTTAGGAATTTCCTTATTATAGGAAAATTATTTGTTTAAGTGCTCTGTAATGTGAATATTAAGTATTAAATTATATTATTATATGGAACAATGCAAAAAATACTGCTTAAAATTCATAGGGCATATGAAGATTAATAAGTCATTGTTCCTCTTCCCTGGGGATCTTAATTATAGTTTGAATACTAAAAGTATTTAAGAAATTCTAATACAAAGCAGACAATGCAATAATAGATTAGCTTCTGGGTTTTGGGACAAAGTGATAAATTTAATTGTTTTTATTCTAAACTTCATGTTTCCCTAGTACTTTGGGATTTGGAATAGAAAAAGAACAAAAGAAGTTTGAGAGTTTTAATAAATTTATTTTTCTGGAAGGTACATAGGAGTGTACTAGAGGGCAAAGTTTAAAAGTTCAGACCAGAGTTTGGGAAGATCTTAAATGCCTTGTAGTAAACTCCTACTGGGGTGATATTCATAATTAGTGACACAAAGAAGTGAACTAATGCTAATTGTACTAAAACATTTATACATTATAATAGATAGCTGTAGTAATTTCTTTTAGATTGATAAATATGTTTCTGGATATTCTGCTTTTTGTTGCCATGACAGAGCAAATAACAGATTAAGTCTTTCACTCCAAAGCCTTAGGGCTCAGTGTGGGTGTTCAATATAAGGAAATTAATATTGGTATTAATATCCTCTGTTAATAATTTTATAACACAGTTTTCTGTATGATCAATCATAAGAATATTTTAAAACATTTATGACATGAATGGCTGATACTGAAAAAATAAGAAAGCATTTCAGCCAAAGACAAATTACTGGGCGGGGAAATAGATGTGAATCCTAGCCAAGCAGGAAGTATTGCATTTTGAGTAACTCATGCTTATCATTTCACAACAGAATCACACCTTTGAATATATTTTACTTTCTCCCCTTTTGTATTCTTTTAGCGCTCATCCTATTTTACTTGACAATTCACAATTTGGGAAGAAAATTCAAAGGAAGACTTTGACTTTCTTTTCGGGGAGGTAGTGAAGATGTCTTCTATTTTTTAGAAATTCTACCTTTCATTAAGTATACATTTTATTTTTTAGAAATGTATATGTTTTGTTTTTTAGAAATTCTACCTTTTATTAAGTATATATTCAAGATATTTATTAAACAAGAATTCTACCTTCCAGTTATCTTTATAAATGGAATTTGTAGTACCTGAGTATAGGAAGTATAAAAGACTTAATTGGTGACATTAATGATATGTTAGAAAACAGGTTTTGATAAGCTGAAACTTTTGGTTATTTTATAATAAATTAAGAGTGTCTTACTTGATATTCAGGGTTGAAGACAAATAACAAATTTGTAGGCTGTTCTGGTAATACAACTTTTTTAGCAGTAACTATGTATTTTTTTCTAAAAAGTCTTTTATAGTTATAATTTTTTTACTTACAACCTTACATACTAAAATTCAATTTTTGAAGTTAATAACAGTGTTTGAAGTTCTTATGTCACCGTATTAGTCCATGAGCATTAGGTATAACAGTTATTAAAATTTATCAAGTCTATGTAGTATTCTGCCTTTAGCAGATTGTTTTCACTGAAAACCTATGTCAGTGGAATGAAAGGCAGACAGACATTTTTACAGATTCTGATCTAAGGACATTCTGCAAAGATATTGTCAATTAATGAGGATCTCTTAAAGTTATGCCATATTTGAAAACATGGAGACTTAACCATGAAAATTTTATTATTTACTTTATAAAAAATAAACATTTTTTATTGGTTTATTTTTTTTTAAACTTTAGAAGTGTCTTCATGTTATTGGTTTTTAATCATAGAAAAAGCTTTTCTCTGTAATTAGGCTTGTCTTACCTACCAATGTGTACTTGTGCCACTTTACAAACAGGCTGAATTTATGAGAGTGCTATAACTTCCATGATGTATGCTTTTCCTGTATAATTGCCTTTATGTAAATATGTTTATTTAGAATTATTTTTATTTTAACTATTGCTCTGTAATGTGATACTTTTCTGTCAACATTTTTGTTGGATAAGAACATCAATTTACACAAGTCATGGTATAAAAAAAATATTTCCTTGAAGTGCATTGTTCCTTTTTCTATATCTAGAAAAGATTGTGAAATACTGCAGGAGCTACATCTGGGGAAAAGAACTTTTAGTGTGGTACTTAATGACTTCAAATTCATGTATCACTTTTCTTATATTCGTCCATGTCTTTGGTGTATTAGAATAATGTTGATGTAAATGAAATTTTGTCATAGTTTCTATTTTGGAGATGATAGATGACTTAATTTATATTTTGGGAGTGAAGAACTTACCCTTAAATCTTAGCCTTATATCATTATCCTTACCCTTTCAACTCTGTTTTTGTTGAAATTATATGACATCATCATTGGAAATTTGGGCTATTACTTGATAATGAACTCTTAATTATTTTGTTAAAAAAGCTATTCCAAATGACAACATGTTCACGCTACCTTTTGCAGTCTAAATAATGCAGCATTGAAGATAGAGAACTCCCTTAAAGTCTAGGCACTGGGAATTCCTTGTGCAGTGCCATTACAAGTGGTTAATGTTTCTGAAGAGGGCAGGTTAAAGGGAGTCTTAAGAAGACGGAAACCTCCTTGTATTGACCTCTCTGAGACAGTGCATTCATGGCAAAACTAATCAAGTGCAGCTGCAAGATTAATTGTGTAGGGGAGCTATAAACAGAAAACTGTGACCTCTACTCAGAGCTCTGTTTTATGTTCAGGCATTCACTTTAGAAGTTCTGACAATGAACCTGAATGAACAATAATTTACTCAATTGAACATATAGTAGTAGTATTTAAACTTGTGGGGCATGAGGTGAACACTTATAGATTCCAATTGAGGCTTTTGAGGAGACCGGAGTAGGTCTAAGTAAATGGGAAGAGGGAATAAAAGAACTTGCTTTGTAAAGCCATGAGAGAAATTTGCCATTATTAACCTTTGAGTTTTTTTCGTAAACCCTTTTGCTTACAAAGGAATTTCACTTTAATCCTCAATACAGTTTGTTTGCTTCCTTCTCAAATCACTGATAATTGTTAAAAAGCCCTCATTAAAGTTGTAATTACTCATAATTTTCACTCAGTAATTATTGTCTTAGAAAAGTAAAATAATGTTTAAAATTGTGTGATGAGTTAATTTTTATATTTAATAAGAAATAGCTTATCCATGTAAATATTTGTAATTAACGTGAACATTCACAGGCTTTTTACTTTTTCTAAATACATCCAAAAATTTAATATGAAAGTAGCCTAACTGAATATTTGAATTATCTTCTTAGGTTTTTGGCTATCTTAGAGTTCAAGATGACCAAAGATGTCTAGTGATTTCTCTGTATAGCACATAGTTTATGCTATCATTTCCTTTTTCTTTTTAGACTTCATTTTTTAGAGAAGATTAGGTTCACAGCAAAATTGACAAGAAAATATAGAATATCAGATTAGGGTCTCCTTTCTGTCTGTATTTGGGGACAGAAAGGGGACCCTGTTCTACACGTGCACAGCCTCCACAGTCATCATCCCACCGTAGGAAGGCACATTTTGGTACAAGTGACACATCATTGTCAGTCACAGTTGATGTTGGGGTTCACTCTCGGTGTCACTGTGCCTTCTGTGGGCTTGGACCAATGTGTAATGACGACATCCACCATTACAATACCACATAGAATCGTCTGACTGCCTTAGTAATCCCCCGTGCTCCAGCCACTCCTCCCCCTTCCCACACCCATGGCGACCACTGATCTACTGACTTTCTTCCTGTCTCCATATTTTTACCTTTTCTAAAATATCTTATAGATGAAATCCTGTGGTATGTGCTCTTTTCAGATTGGCTTCTTTCATTTAGTAATATGTATTTAAGTCATTTAAGTAATATCTGTTCTACCATGTGTTATCCTGGCGTGACAGCTCATTTCTTTTAGTGCTGAATAACACTTCCCTGTATTCTTTTAACTTTTAGAAAAGGAAGAAAGCTTATATATGTCAGTATTGTTATTTGTTTTAAAATTTCATTTTAATTTTTATTTCTGCTAAATAAAGTACAGTTTTTATTTCTGCTAAATAAAGTAATCATTCCTATTTGCGGATGAGGAAGATGGGGTACAGGGAAGTTAGATAATTTTCCCAAGAGCACGTTGGTAGGAATTATAAACCTGGGGTTTGAATCCTGGAAGGTCATGCTCTTCGTGAATCATCCTGTCTTAGAGAAGGAACTTTTCTTATGCGTTGTAGTTTTAAGTACAACTCAATTTCTATTAAAAGTAATGTCCTTTTACCTCCCAATACTATCCTTTCACATCTCTCATGTTTCTTTAATGCTTTTTGTATGGAAAATAAATAAATTGCTTTTGGAAAATAAAGTATGAAGCCTGCATAGAAGATATTTCCATTTTATTGAGGTGTTAACTCAGGTCTCAGTACATCAAGTTTAAGTTTCAGCAACTTTAAGTTTTCATTCAGAACAAAGTGTGCTTGACTTCTATTCTTCTGTAATTTTATGCTTATATATATTTCTTCATATAGTTGGTGAATATAACATTATAATTGTTAGAGTCTTTGTTGACATGCCCACTAGTTGGAGGAGTTAATTTTATTGTGCAATGATAGCTAATGTTAGCTATACATTATAAAAGCTCCCACTGTGGGAAATGTGAAAAGTGAATTTGGTTCATGGTTAACATGTTTTTCCACCTCAAATTATCAGAAAACTAGTATGTGAAAAACTACGTCTATCATAAATAAGCTGAAACATCTCAATATGCTGAAATTTATTAATGCCAAAGCTGTACTGAGCCATCCAGTAACTATTTTAATGACCAGTAACAAAGGCAGTTTATATGTATCAGTCTATAATGAAATCTGTCATATGATGAAATTTTCTTAGACATAGTTGGAGTTTTAAAACACATACAAACATACATATATACATATGCTTCTGGGTTTTATTTAAAAAAATCTATAAAAGTATTTCTATCATATCTATTTTGATGGTTTGAATTTTTATTAACCTATGTAGCTTGAGAGGAAAGTGGCAAATTATGTGTGTGTATATGTAAAATATGCTTTTGTATTATGCAAGTGTGTGTGTATTATATATATAGTTTTGTTGTTATTGTTGTTGCAGTTGTCATTGTTGTTTAGCTGGCCCAGGTCGGGTTCGAACCCACCAGTCTCAGTGTATGTGGCTGGCACCGCAACCACTGTGCTACAGGTGCCGAGCCAAGTGTATAATAGATTGCATGTAAATAATAGTGATTGACATTTGTTGTCAAGTACTGTGCCAAATTATTTACATGAATTTTCTCATCTGTCTTAATATTGATAACCTATAAAGTACAGTCTATTGTTAATTTTATTTTGCAGGCAACTATGGCCTGTAATTAATCACACGCCTGATGTCACACTCTTGGTCATTCTTGAGATCAAGAATTATAAAGGCTGTGCGATTGTACTCTATTTGGTGGCTAACACATGGGACTGCCACGGTTTTGTGGATGCCGGCAGAATATGTGAGATTTCTGATCAGAGACAGAAGACTTTGTTTCTCACAGCACTCACAGGAGACAGAATAGCATCATTTTCTTGTGATGGTTTTCTGCGCCTCAGTTCTCACAGGGCAAAGAGGGCCTCGTAATACCTTTAGACATGTTAGATTGTATTACACTAGAACAGTGTTTATTAACCTTTTTTATTTCACAGCTCCCTGTTAAACTGCTGTGGATATATAGATTAGGTTGATCAGAAAAGAGTACATCCCTCTCACCTTCACTCCTTCATGAGAGGGACCCACTTCCAACTCTCTTTGGAAGTACTTTAAACTTTCCCTTTGTTCTTCCTAAATAAAATCTCTTTGTTACACTGAAAAAAAAAAAAGAACAAAAAACAGAATATACTTACTGTGAACTTCTTTTGAAATACTTTAATTAATGATCTTTAACAATTTTCACAGCACACCTAAGATCCTCTCATGGCACCCTGGTGCCACAGCACACCTGTGGAAGGAACTTGGAGGCTTCTTTGGTATGATGGGCAGGCAACCTGCCTGGCTTGTTGTTCCAGAGCAAGAAACTATTTCTGTCTTCCAAGATTTTTCTCTGTAGACAGATAACCTGGAAAGATAGTCTGGAGTGAAATCTGAGTGCCTTGCATACATGATGTGCAGAAACCTGAAAGGCCCCTGCAGAACTGCCTTCCAAGGCAGCTATGTTGCCAGGGTGACTCCAGAGGGAGAGGGAGTGGCTTAACTATTCTGTGTGATACTGTCACCCTACACGGAGACATTTTTTAAAGACTTTTTTTGAGCAGGTTTTGGTTAACAACAAGATTGAGCAGAAGGTACAGTGAGTCCTCCTATACGACCTGGCCCCACGTATGCGTAGCCCCTCCCTGTTATCAACACCCCCCACTAGACGGTACGTTTATTGCAGTTGAGGTCTACATGGACACGTTGTCTTCAGTCAAAGTACATATTTTGCATTAGGGTTCACTCCTGGTGTTAGGAATTCTGTGAGTTTGGACAAATGTGTGCTGACACGTATCCATCTTCAGAGTATCATCCACGGTGTTTTTACTGCCAGAAACATCGTCAGTCTCTGTCTATTCATCCCACCCTCCCTCTGTAACCCCTTGGCAATCGCTGATCTTTTAATTTCTCCCTAGCTTTGCCTTTTTCAGAGTGTCATACAGTTTGAAGTCATACTATGGTCTTTTCAGATTGGTTTCTTTCACTTGGTAATAGCATTTCAGCTTTCTCCATGTCTTTTCATGGCTTTTTCTTTTTATGGCTCATTTCATTTTAAAGTCAAATACTATCCTTTTTGTGGATGTACCAGTGTATTTGTCCATTCATGTATTGAAGAACATCTTGGTTGCTTCCAAGTTTTGACAATTAGGAATAGAATATCTATAAACATTTGTGTGCAGGTTATGTGGACTTAGTTTTGAATGCCTTTGGATGAATAGAAAGGAACACAGTTGCTGTATTGTATGGTAAGAGAATGTTTAATTTAGTAAGAAACTGCCAGCCTGTCTTTTAAAGTGACTGTACCATTTTGCATTCCCACCAGCAATGAATAAGAATTTCTATTGTTCCCCATCCTTGTCAGCATTTGGGGTTGTCAGTGTTCTGCATTTTGGCCATTTTAAAAGGTGTGTAAAAGGATCTTTAAAAAATTTTTTATTGTTTTCCCAAGTGAAATATTTTGGCTCTTATCTTTCTATTCCTTTTTGCCTCTAGTAAGTCTATTCTAGGTTCTTTTATTTATTTATTTTTTTATATACACGTGTTTATTAGGTTTCTACTTTTTGCTTTCACGGAATTAAAAAGGCTTAAAATTTAATAACAATAACAAAGTTTATGATAAGGACCAGAAACAAAAACTCGTAAAGAATGAACGAAGATAAATACATTCAGAAAAGAAATCAGACGATTGCTGCATTGAAATATTAAGCAATAATAATAATAATAATAATGGAAAGAAAGTAACATTCACATTGTCAGATAAGAGTATATCTATTATAGAATGCTTTGACTCTGAGGCTCAGAATGGAGTCATCAGTTAACTTCTTATTTTTTTTTCCCCAAAATCTCAAAAAATAGACAACTAATATTTATGGCAGTTTTTGGCCAGGGCTGGGTTTGAACCCACCATCTCCAGTAAATGGGGCCAGCATCTTACTCCTTGAGCCACAAATGCTGCCTGACAAATAATATTTATAAATAAAAGTAAAAGATAATTTCAAAAAACACATCATGCCAAATGTTACAGACAATAGAAAAAAGAAGAAATACTTCAAAATCATTCTACTTAATCTGGATACACCTGATACTAAAATTGGAGAAAATATATTATTATAAAGGGGAAATTACAAACATATTTCACTTGTAACTGAGGATGCAATGTTCTAAACAACGTATTAACAAGTTGAATTAAAACTTAATGTTTAAGTAATGTACTTTGGTCAAATTAAATCCAATTTATGTGAGAATTAGTCATTCTTTTCTTTTCTTTTTTTGTTTTCTTTCTCTCACCCCTTCCCTCATTCTCTTTCTGTTCTTGGTTCTTGTCATTCATTCAAAATAATACTTTTTAGAATTATCCCTTTCCCCCCCAGTTTGACTGCCCATACCTGGTTGTAGACCTTGGTCCTCTTTTTGCCCACTTAGTGCTGGCAATCTAAGAAGGCTTTCCTATTGCATTTTCCCTCCTTCCCATTCATTTTGTTTTTGACTAAAATACCTCTTTCTGAAAGTCTCTTATAAATTTATAATTGATTTACTTAATCTTTGTTCAGTGAGGGAATGAATTGAATATTAATACAGACAAGGCCATCTATAATTTGATCTTTCCTTGTCCATTCAAATTTTTCTTCCTACTATATCCCTACAGAGTACTTTTTGTCCCATTTAAGCAGTTATGCAACATACCTGACCCTTGAACATGGGAGGGGAATCAACCCTCACGCACTTGAAAATTCATGACTTTTGACATTCTAGAACTTGCTACTAAATAGCTTCCTGCTGACATGAAGCCTTACCGGTAGCATTAATAGTGGATTAACACATATTTTATGTTGTATTTTATGCTGTACTCTTACAGTAAAGTAAACTAGATAGAAGAAAATGTTATTAAGAAAATCATAAAGAAGAAAAAACATATTTACTATTCATTAAGTGGAAGTACATCCTCCACTTCATCCTCATCTTCACTTTGAATAGGCTAAGGAGGAGAGCAAGGAAGAGGAGAGGCTGGTTTTGCTGTGTCCTGCTGTGAACCTAGGCAGTTCAACCCATGTTGTTCAAAGGTCAACTCTATATTATTTGTTTTGTGACTATTCTTTCTTTCTTTATTTCTTCATAAATTTCCTTTATGTTCTTTTACTAAATTTTATATTCTACTCTCCCATCTCCACAAAATCCTCTCAAACAAAACTGAATGAATGTCCAGTTTTGGTCGGGGCAAGGCTTGAACCAGCCGCCCCCGGTATATGGGGCCAGCGCCCTACTCCTTGAGCCACTGGTGCTGCCCTTAACTCCTTTATTTTTTAAATTAGTACTTTATTGTTCAATACTAATTCTCTAAATGAAATTATTTTTGCTAGTATTGCCTCTATGTTCTTTGCTTGTCTTCTGCTGAAAGAAGTGGAAGTTATGGGATTCAGAAGAGGAAGCGAGAAGTTATGTGTTTGGAAAGTAACAGAAGTCTGAAGATAGTTGTCAGTAAGAGACGGGAGCCAGGCTGGGGCTTGGAGGGTGTAAATGGTGGCACCCAGAGGTGAGGCAGCGGTGGAGATGTTCAGGAGTGTCTTACCGAAAGGGGAGGGTGACCACCTGAGCAGCAAAGGTGGTGTCTGTGCCCGGGGCAGTTAGAGACCCCTTTATTTGGGATTGTAGGGGGTGGGCACATTCCACAGCTTGTTTGACAAGTTAGGGTCTTTTGGCATGAACTTCTCAGGGGGTGAGATAGCCACATCCTTTGTGTCTTTGCCTAGGAAGAAAGGAGGAGGAGGGCAAGGGGAGAGGGTTTGCATGTGGCTTCTGTAGACCTCCAACGGGTCTGTTTTATGGAGTAATGTGAAATGAGCTTCACAGGGATAAGCTTATTTAATAGAGTGTTAGTCGTGGAGTTTTAGTAGGCACTGAGGAGCTACTGTAGATAGAGTAAGAATACTATGATGAAAATGGTGTGTTAGAAAGGCATGTCTGTCCTTAGTTTACCATGGATTGGGAGAACTGACTACTAAGAAACCTATTAGAAGATGCTGATAGTAATCTAGATACTGATGAATAAATAGTGGGGATAATCTAGTGGAGAAAGTTATACTTGCGAGCAGTCAGAGGACAGAGTTATAGTGGAAACATGGCATTTCTGTAGAGAGACATAATTAAATGCCACAGTTTGTGAAACTTTGAGATTATTTTAAGTTTAATGCAATAAGCTATGTTATAGCCAGCTTTTAAAAAATATCAATCACTTTAACATTTGTGATGTTAGTGTTTTAGGCCCTAGAGACAGAGGAATAAAACAAAATCTAATATTATTTCAAACCTAAAAGAAAATGTTGCTGAGTATAGTAATTTAAGTTAGATTTTGTTCTTGTTTTATATCCCCTTGCCTTGAGTCTGGATCACGTGCTTTGCCTCTCCCAGTTTCCCAAGAGAATAGGGAATTGGGGATTTGGGAGGTCACCTCTTTGGCAGATAGGCTGGCTTGATTGGATAAATATGGGGATCCCCTTTCCTACTCGTTGTAATAAATCTTAGTTTCCCCTCTATCATTAGGCCTATATGGTGTATCTGTACTAGTGCTTATGAACTATTGCTGTAGTAATTTAAAGTGCGATCTATCTTGTGATGCTTCTATTGAAACTTGGTGGTAACAGTTCATAAAGTGAGGAAATGATGTGTGTCTGGTTTGCAAGGACGATACTCTGTTCTAAATTACTGGCAAAACATCAGAAACTGCCTATGAGATCAATATGAACTTTGGGAAATGCTATAATTTAGTGGTCATTAATACTAGTAATACACATCTCTATAGTTGATAGAAATTAAGAACTGCAAAAATTTGTTAAAATTAATCTCAAATTACTCTAGAATTATAGAAAGGCAAATGTAACTCATTGAGAAATTTTTAAATTGTGTTTTCTTTCCTCTTATCACATGGTACAAATTACTTTCATAATTATTCAGACGTGAAGATTTATTAAATGAAACAATGTAAAAATGCATCTCACAGTGAAGGGAAATTTCTGTAAACTATAATATAATGTGTGGCAGTGTTGCTAAGCAATTAATCAGAAACATCTGTTAAGAATATAAACATTTAATGTTAGTTTAAGAATATTTATTACATTCACATAGTGCAGTTAGCCAAAATAAAATGCTTCATCTACTCAAGTTTAGTATTTAAAGGCATTTTGACAGGTTACTTGTAGTTTTAAAACTGTTTCAGTAAGAACATTAATGAGGGCTTTTGTTTTCAGTTTCCCTAGTCTTGTGCAACCATTTGTAATTACATAGATGGTTATTTATATTTGAAATTATCTACATGCCTGTATTCTTTCTTTTAATAATGTATTTTTACTTTGGTATGTGTATTAGAACTTGTGTTGATAAGAATAGCCCACTCAAAGATAAGAATAATCAAAATTCTTTTTTGGTAAGATACCTAAAATCATGAAGACATGTGTTTTATTTAGTTATGACGTGACTAGGCAGCACAGCTAAACAATCAAGGTTGTACCTAGCTACTGCTATTAGCAGGGACTTTTTCTGATTAATCTCGTTGATGATTAGCATAGCAGAGAATGATAGGGAAATGTGATGGGGATTGAGAAATAGGAAGCCTTTTAGAACAGGTAGCTCAGATAGGTTTCAGTTTGGAGCCTTGGGCTATTTGCTTTTAGGACTTTGGGTTCTTGGGAAGGATTCTCAAAG
>CAUYRH010119220.1:0-62222 GCA_963574655.1 Perodicticus potto
ATGAAGACCCGGGCCCTGGAGACTGACAGGTTATTGACCAGTCAGATGTGCACGAGGAGCAGACAGCAAGGCGCCAGTGTTTTCCGCACAGGTGGTTGGTTCTTTTTCAAGCTGGTTTCTTCATCCGTCACAGCATCAGCATTGCCAGGGCCAAGGCAGTGGTTGTAGAGCTGTCTTGTCCTGCATCAGCGTGAGCCACCACGCTTGGCCAAAGCTTTGTTTTTAATTTCTCTCCCTCTGCAGGTGCCTTCTCCTCTGACCCTGAAGGCAGTTCTTTCACAGGAGTAATCCCAAGGCTCTGATGGAGACTTCTGCTGCTAAGACAGTCTGATGTGAAGAAAACAGCTTTTAACACTCTGGAGTTTTATCAAAATGATATTTATTCTTCCATTCGATAGTTATTAGATTACTGTTGTCTGTCTATAAAAACCAAAACAACCACTGTCTTTCTGGCCTTGCAGAAATTTATGGTCAGGGGAGCAACAGAGACATATAAACAAATAAATTACATGATTTCAATACAGAGTGAAGGATAGAGAAACAAAAACTCACTGCTTGGGGGACTCCGTGGAGGTAGCATTTGAAATAGTTCTTGAAAAATAATGAGGACTTATAATTTTAAATCAAGAACATTTATTATAAAACCAAAATTGTGACCCCCAAACCATAAGCATCATTTGTGCTTCTGTCAGCACAACAGTTCTGCCCACCGGCAGCTCACATACTGTCCTCACTCTGGTAGGGTAAGAAGTGAAGTGTAAATAACACTTGGAAAGTCAGAAAGCAAGGAACAAATATGCTGTTACATTCTTAAATTACAACAATTTGTAAACAATGCCCCATTTGTAATAACACTACAGTTTTCTACCCTAACTAGGTGTGAAGCATGCCAGGTCCCTCCTAGACTTCTCACACCTGTCCGAGCTGTCATCATGGACTGGGCTGCTCCAAGGTTGGAGCTGCCGCTGGGTGGGCAGGGTCCTGAGTCAGGATGGCTGGTGTTGCAGTGCAGCCACTGCCCTCTGTACCTGGCATTCACGTGTTGGCTAGAACTCATTTATGATCTGCCTTTGTGCTAGCAACGTGTCTGGAGTTCAAATCTCTCTAGAAACTGTAAAGTAAGAGTGAGGAATATAACGATACAGTCTGCCCTCTATATCCATGGCAATAGCAAAACCCCTGGATGCTTAAGTTACTCGTATAGAGTGGGTTAGCACTTGCCTATAGTGCATATGTGTGTTTTTTCATATGCTCTGAATCATCTCTAGATTACTTATAATGCTCAATACAATGAAAATACTATGTAAATAGTTGTCATATTTTTTAATTTGCAATTTTTATTGTTGTATTGCTGTATTTTATTTATTTAGTTTTTACTATTTTTTGGTCCATGATTGGTTGAATCTTAGGGTACAGAACCCGAGGATAAAGCTGGGGGTGTGAAAAAGAACTCACAATTAGTTTAGATGAAAAGCAGCTTATCACAAAATAGGGTGGTAAAGCCTCTGCAGATCATTCTCAATTGGTAAAAATATTGTCAGAGTTTCTTATAATACTAGTGTACTTTGCTGTGGCAAACAGATATTTCTAAAGTGCTTGGAAATATATGTTTTTTCACTTGATGTAAATACCTTACCTTGTGGCATTGTACATTTTTCTACAAAAGACTTCAATTCGCTTTTTAGGCCAATGCGCAGAAGAAAGAGGAAATGAATGAAGGGATGAATGCATTTTTAAAAGCTCTAAAAATAAAATAAATTTAAATAATTGCATGAATTATCTAGTTTGAGTTAATGAAAACTGGCCAGAGTCTCATAAAATGGTTCTTGGACACCATTCATTTGGTCTGAATAAAGTGAGAGTTAAAAGCCCCAAGCTCTATCTTGGCTTCTGTCTTTAGCTTCCTAGATAAAACTAGTAAAATAACCTGGGTGGAGTACTGACCTCTGAGGTCACTTCTGCAGGAGATGGTTAGCCTTACCTTTCCAAAATGCCTTCAAATTGTTATCAGCTTATCTTAAGTATTACTTACTACTACTTAAGATAAATTAGCCAAAACTATATAATGTATGAGGTACAAGTGAAGTCATATTCAGTTGAGTTCCAAGGTCCACTTTTCATTTTAGTAAACATTCCTATCTGTTTTGTTTCTAACTTTTTAACCCATTTTTCACAGATTGCTATTCATTCTTGCTCATGAAACCTTTCACTGTACTAGAAGTTCATAATGAAGGCTCTCAGTGGAATGGAGAAGCACAGATAATCCATAGACTCACACTGGGCTTAGTGAGATGGATGAAGAGGAGTGCTCCAAATTATTTTTCCTTGTCCAACTGACAGTCTAATAAGAAGTCAATCAATCACTCAATCAGACTTCATGAGAACCAAGTAAGGCTCATTTGAGTGGTGATGAATGGTACTTGAAAATGAATTAGTGACCGAATTGGAGGGATTTCAGAATAGAGCTAATGATGGCAAATCAGGTTAACTTGTGTATATAGCGGATCAGATGCAGGCCGACAACAGCAAACTCTACCCAACAGCCTCCAACTGCCTGTGAAGATGACCCAGACACAGCTTGAGATCTGATGGATTAAAACAAGTTGCCCTGAAATCATTTTTTCAGTGTAATTTTTATAACACATATGAAGTCTAGGAACTTAGTATCTGAATGTATCTTCAGAGGCAAAAGATTCCCAGCAATGCCTCAGGAACAATCTGCTGGTGGCTGCTCATTGGGGAAATATCCCACAAGTAACAGTTAGAAGGTGTTCTTTGCTAGTGGGAGGGCTCCTTCGTTAAATGATTAAAATACTCAGCTCTATAAGGCAGCCACTGTTTTAAAAATCTTGGGCAGGTGGGTGTTAGCAATGCATATTTACTTGCTGTTTTAGTCCTGTGATGTCTGTGCACAAGCTCAAAAACAGACGATTGGGTAATGTGACCACAACTTGGACCTCCTCCCCGCTCCAGATATGAACCTGTCACTGTCCATCTGGGCCCTGCTCTCTCCTGTGCCTTCTCTAGGCCCCGCTGGCTCTTTCCCCAGGTATGGACCATGAACACCTCATTTCACATTGTGCCCTGAATGGACGGCACACCCAAGTGTCTAGCAGATTCACAGAAGCAAAGGCAAGACAAAGACAGAATGTGCGGCTCACACTCTGTCCGCCTCTGATGCCATAATCCCTGCGCAGGCCCTGTAGTTTTGACTGGGCCGCACCACCGGAGGAAGGTGTTAAGTTTGCAAAGCCGTCAGGGATTTATTCACTGTAGAAAGTTTTTATATTGGAAAATATCAATGTAGGGTGTTTCATTTTCTGTTATTTGCACTTTGATTTCTGCATGGGTAGGAAACCCTGCCCAACACTTGGCAGCCTCTCTAGTCTCACGCATCGGTCGTGCTGTACCTGCTTAGGAGCTTTCCCTCCAAAGCCGGGGCCGACGGTAGACTGCACATACCCCATGTGGGGCCGGCGTCCCCTGCCTGGCTCACACCTGTGCTGGCCTTGCTGTCCCCCCGGCTGCTGGGATACTCAGCCTGATGCTGTCAGTCCTCTGTGGACTGAGGTGATCAGTCACAGCTAACTGCTTGTTTTCGGGGATTTATTCCATTTTCCTACTTTACCAACATCATGTAGTTGAGGGTCAGAGGCTTTTAGTCAGCATCTTCTGCAGGGCAAGGAAAAAAAGTTAAAAATCTAAAAATCTTTCTTTACTCCAAGAATACAAGGCCCAGGCCTGCATAAGTAGGTTTCCCACGTTCACTCCAAAGGAAGCCTGCGACTTTCAAAGAAGTGAGTGAACTCATGGTGCTTTCCTTTCCTTTTCTTTTCTTTCTTTTTTTTTTTTGAGACAGAGTCTCACTTGGTCACCCTTGGTAGAGTGCCCTGGTGTCTTAGCTCACAGCAACCTCAAGCTGTTGGGTTCAAGTGATCCTCTTGCCTCAGCCTCCCAAGTAGCTGGCACTACAGGTGCCCACCACAACGCCCTGCTATTTTTTTAGAGATGAGGTCTCCCCCTGGCTCAGGCTGGTCTCAAACCTGTGAGCTCAGGCAATTTACCCGCCTCAACCTCCCAAGTGCTGGGATTACAGGCGAGAGCCACGGCGCCCGGCCTATCATGCTGCTTTTCTGTTAAACATGGAATTGAATACTGTTTTGGAAACAGTGGGGAAAGTAGGTTTGAGTATGTATTTGAAGAAATGTAAACCAACGGTACATACTCTTCTGAAGGCAATTCGGGATTTATCTATCTAGACTTAAAATGCATGTACTCTCGACTGAGGAATTTCACTCCTAAGAATGTGGCCCAGAAATATAATAACATACATGTTCACCAAAGAAGGTACAGGTTATTTATACAGAATTGGCTACAATAGTGAAAGATTAAAAACAATTTGAAGTGAATCTCCATTTAATAAGGGACTAGTTAAATAAATGATCCTACATCATACATACATGATGGGTCTAAACATACCCGTTTGGCAAATTTTTAAGATATACAAGGTATTGATGAAGGGAAAGCCCAAAACTACTACTCGTGTAAAAAGAAAAAAGCTGTATGTGCACATGTGTGTGTTTGTGTGGTTGTATGTGTGAGGCCTTTCTTGACACACTGTCACTGTCAGCTACCTCGATGGAGGGAATTGGGAAGTCAAGAGAGAGAGGGTGGCCCCACACAGTGGCTCACACCTGTAATCCCCCCACTCTGGGAGGCCAAGCAGATGGATTGCTTGAGCTCAGGAGTCTGGGGTTGCTGTGAGCTGTGACAATGCAGCACCCTACCTAGGGTGACAGAGTGAAACCCTGTCTCAAAAAAAAAAGAGAGAGAGAGAGAAAGCGAGAGGGTGGAAGGAGTCTGACTTTTCTTTGTATTCTTTTTTTAAAGCTTAAAATGTTTACCTTTGCAAATGATTCCTATTCAAGTAAGTAGATAATTAAATAAATAATAACTAAATACAAGATGCAAATTTTTCAACTTCTTCACTGTTTTTTTTAGAGACAGAGTCTCACTTTGTCACCCTCGGTAGAGTGCTATGATGTCACAGCTCACAGCAACCTCTAGCTCTTGGGCTTAGGTGATTCTCTTGCCTCAGCCTCCGGAGTAGCTGGGACTACAGGCGCCTGCCACAATGTCTGGGTATTTTTTTGTTGCAGTTTAGTCAGGGCTGGATTCGAACCTGCCACCCTTGGTATATGGGGTCGGTGCCCTACTCACTGAGCCACAGGTGCCACCTAATTTTTCAACTTCTTTTAGGATTTCTTCTTATTGCTTGCTTTCCACAGAAAGGATTCTCTTACCTGGCTTTGGAATAAAGAATACCTTTATCTGACCCCCACTGACTTGCTGTGTGATACTCAGGAAATTATTTAGTGTTACCCAGAGCCTCATCTGTCATTTTACCCCTCTTGTAAAAGAGGGTAATACTATTTCCAGAGTTATTGTGTAGATAAGTTAGGTTCTTAGAGCAATGCCTGGGCCAGAATCTTCAATAAGGCCTTGATGAAAGGTAATTCCCTTCGGAGGCTCAGGGAGGTAACAGTAGTGGTGGGACAAGTGTGGTGTCTCCAGCGTCTGGCTCCAGCCAAAAATTATTCCTTTGTCCTTAAGGGCACAGCTCCCCTCTCCCCCATGGTCAAGTGAAGGTTCCATGGCTTGTTAGGTTAAAGCAAGCAAAAAAAAGACAAAAAGATACCAGGAAGCAAATAAACACAACCTCTTCACCAGGTTCGTGATTTAAAATAGGTCTCCGATGAGGCTGGTCAGAGCGGGGTGACGCGTCAGTTCCCCGAGATGCGGTTTCCTCCCCAGGGCCCCAGGCTTCCTCCTTCTCGGTGGCCGGGACCCTCACGCCCCGCTGGGGTCCTCTGAGTCCTGGCCGTTGTTCCACCGAGGAGGACCCAACTGGAACCTTCCCTCAAAGTCTCCTGTGGCCTATACTTTCTGGAAAAAGCCTTAACATTAAAGTTACGTTTTCAGTTTTTAGACATGTATAAAAATACTGTTTTGATGAGAAGACGACGGTACTTTAAAATAAAATGCTCTTTGGGGAACTGCAGCGGCGAGGGAACCTGCGCTCGCGCGTGTTTCCGGAAGGCGAGGCCGCGCAGGCGTCTGCCACGAAGGTGCCACCGCGTGTGTCCCTGCGTCCCCGCACGGCGTCGACGCCAGGCGCTGCTGCAGTCTGGGGCCACAGCTGTGTCAACCTTCTCCATCGGAAGGCACGTGTGAACTGACAGTCAAACTTCTGTGGCACAATTCAATTATGCGGATTTTTAAAAAAAGAGTAAATTAAATAAAACAGTATATATTTACTGTGCCTTGAACTTCTTTCACCAGTAATTTAATTTATGACCTTTAAAACTGTTGGCGGCACGCCAGCTGAAAATCACAGCCGGGAGGACGACTGGGCCTCCGCTGGACCAGACAGCGAGGCGCTCTCCGCCGCCCCCAGGGCTCGTCCGGGCGGCCGAGTCTTCGGGGCGAGGGCAGCACCTGGCCCGGCTCCGCCACCGCTGCCCGGGACGGTGGAGCCACCGACCGGCGTCGGGCAAGTGGCCTGCGCTCCCACGGGCCTGGTTTCTCCCTGTGCTGCCTCGACGGGGCGGAGCTGCCGTCTTGCATCTCCGCGCGCGTTCAGTACGCGCCCTTCAACTCTTCGCCTCCGAGCCTGACTTGGGCTTATTTTAAATTTTCATGTAGCTTTATGATATGTGTACCCCGATTTAACACAGGCCGTTAATTGGTTCCAAATTTACAGATGACTTTCAAAGAGTGAAAATTGACTCGTTGCCCCTTTTGTATTGACCTGGGAGACTGCCATCATATGCCATCTAATAAGTAGGAATAGTTTGATATCAGCTTTCCCAATTAACTTTGCGATTATATAGGGAAGCCTCTGGAGCTTTTCTATTTCCTGAGGGAAACCTTCTTCACTTCTACTTCTCAGAGGCTACAAAATGAGGCTGTGATGCCTCATTGGCAGCTTTACAGTCATAGAAAGAATGAGCTGGAAGAAACCGCAGAGGTCACCCAGTCCAACCCCTTTATTTGGCTTAACTAGGATCACAGACCGACTCAGCGGCAGGGTGGGGCCCAGAAGCCAGATCTCCTAAATCAGCGGTTCTCAACCTGCTGGGCGTGACCCACAGGACCTGTATGAAAGGGTCGTGGCCTTAGGAAGATTAAGAACCACAGTCCTAAATCATTGTTCAGTGATTTTTCTAATTCACACAGTATCTTTTTTCCTGCACTCAAGACTTGGAGGTTTTACAGATACATATTCTGATATTGTTTTTCTTAGTTTAAATAATTTGGAGATTAATAGCAGAAGATCTAGTTATGGAGACAAGTCTACTGCAGAGCTCGTTTGTTAAATGATAAACATCTCAGAGACAATTCTTATTGAGCAGTACAGGAGAGAAAAAAAAGAAAAGGCTAAATCTAAGCCCTGAAGAATGAGCCTGGTTTGGAGAAGCAGGGCATTCATCATGAGAGCCAACAGCCTGTGTGAGGGGGCAGAGGGACAGAGGGGCAGCGGGGTGTGTCCTGCAGGCTGGCAAGCACCCGGGATGGAAGCCAGTCTGACTGGAAAATAAGCCAGGCTGGTTGGGTGAAGTCAGGTTACGAGGGACCTAAACTCTGAGCAGAGAAGTCAGACTACATGACTGCAGGAGACTCACCTGGCATTTGGACCTAACTCTTGACTGCACTGTCCCCTAGGCAGCTGTTAGCAATGTGGGTTTGGACAGTCTAGAAAACTAAATGAGGAACTTGAGTATCGGGACAGAGATAAGTGGAAACAGAAAAAAAAGAGAAGATGTAATGATATTTCAAAAGAGTAATCACTGGGGATAATTGTTTAGATTTAGTAGATCGAGAAAATAAATTACTATTCCAAGTTGAGTCCAAGAATTTTAGCTTGGGTGACCAAGCTCAAAGAAATCTGTGTCCTGAACCCCATTTCCTGCAAAGACTGGAGTTGGGAGCCGATTTCTCTAGTAGAACCTTATCCTGGCTGGCAGCTTCCTCCCCTCCATGTTTCAGGTTACAGAGCTGTCGTATTAAAGGTGTGTCTTATTTCCTCTAAGGAAAAACTATTTGCTAAAAACTTGGTTGGTTCCTTGCACCTGCCTTCTGATTGCTGTTGACTTTGCCACTTGGTTATCTTGTTGTTAAATAGATAGAAAGATCCCAGGAGCTCATAGTCTCTGCAGGTGGGAATTTATTTAATCTTTGGGAGAAAACAAAATTACTTACCTGGAATGTTTGTTTTCTGACTAATACTGTAGTCATGCTGATCCACCCCTGTGCCCAGTGACTTCTCAGAGGTTTCAGCACTGAGAGAGAGCATTAGAAATGGTTTAATTCACAAGTGTGATCAAGAGAGCCGGTTGAGGGTCCTTGACAATATTCATTGGCAGATCGATGAAATCTGAGAAGATTCTAGGACACAGAGGCCTGCAAATCTTTTACAACAGAGTGACATTTTTTCCTAGTCTGAGGGATATTCTTTTCCATTACATTTATATTTCCTTCATCCTGAGAGAGGCTGAAAAGGAGGAGGGGGAGGGTAGGTGGAGAGAGGGTAAATGGTGGGATCACACTTATGGTGCATCTTAGAAGGGACAAGTGAAACCTACAAAATGCAGAACGCAAATGTTTTCACGCAATAAACAAGAAAATCCCATGAAGGTTAAGTCAAACAGTTGGATGAAAATATTTCAGATTGTATATGAAGCCCGCATACTATACCCCATGATTGCACTAATGTACACAACTATGATTTAATAAAAAATAAAAATTAAAAAAATTAAATAAAAAGTTTTTATGATGGTGAATCACTTCAAAAAAAAAAAAAGGGTTGTGCTGTATATTTTCCTAATGCCAGCAAACATGTAGTAAATAATTATTATTATTTAATTCTTGCACTAATCCTGTGAGGTAGATATAATTATCATTTCCATTTTTCAGATAAAAATATAGAGAAAGGCCATGAGAGACAAATATGGGCTGAATGTTGAACCTTGGCCATGTAACATTAAACCCCGACTTTTACTCACTCTATTGTGGAGAGAGAGCTTGGGCAAGAAGTCAGACTCGGAAGACCTGCCAACTTGTTTGCATGTTTTATTCTTAAATTATGCAACATTGGTTGTTTATGGTTTGGATTTGTCTATTACAATAAGCAGTTCAGAGGGTTATATATTACTCTCCATTGGCTATTAGTTCTTGTGAACAAATTATGCTACAAAAATCATCTTCCTAGCTTTAAATTATCCAAAAAGTGCAAAATTCTTGGTTTGCTTCTCATAAGGGTCTTCTTGCCTTGAATAAAATTGGTGTTCCATTTCTCTCACTATATCTACCTGGAATGGTAACTTTTACTGACTCTTTGAGACTGGCTTGAAGCCAAGGTCATTATGCAGGACAGGGGTGAAGTGGCTGCTTTTAGGCTCTATCATGTGCCAGCAGTTTTTACAAGGGCAGCATTTTGAGCAAAGTGTAGCCACATGGCTGTAGGAAATGCTGGTTTGCAAACACAGGTGGTTTGAGTTGCTTCTTTTTCCCACCATTAAGGCTTCTTAATCAGCTTGTCTTTAGACCACTTGTCACTCTAAAATAGAGTTCAATGAAAGTGGCATATCCTCTGCTTGAACCTGTTGCAAGTCACCAACATCACATCTTCTTTTAAATTCCAAGAAAATTTGCCATTTCTTCTGCGTGTGATACAATCGTTGCCTTCCTTTATGTGGTTCTTTCGTCTTGCCTCTTCCTTCCTGGCATGGACTTGGTAAAAACATCCTCAGAAAAGACATCATATTTTTGTAATCCCTAAGAATAGCTCAAGTTATGTTCGTTATTAATTCTAGTGTTTAGCAACTCAAGTTGGGTTTAAATAACAGAAAAAAAAGCAGATGTTGGCAAGTTTCACCCAACTCTGTAGTCATCTTCCTGTTTGTTCTGGCTAATACATAGCCAGCTGAACTGATTACGTAGACAGCAACTATTCATATGGAAAAAGACACCAGAATGGATTATATGGCACTCAGGACACAGGGAAAGACCTAACCTCATTATTGGTAATTTCATCTTTTACCTGCTCTCAATCCTAGAGGGCATAATTCAAGTAAAATCTCCTTTGAAGCTGTCCTAAATGTAGGTGGAAATAATTCCTTGCTATTTACTATGTGAGAAACCCCCATATGGGCTAGGAGACAAGGAGAGGATGCTTTGGATCCTCAGAACAGAACATTAGAGACTCCTTTGCTGCTCGTCATTTTAAGGGCTTAATGGTGCTCATTAAATGGAATAATGCTTGTGAACAATTTAGGACAAAGCCCAACAGTTGTAAGAATTTGGTGAAATTAATTATTTTTCTTATTTAAAGAATCCAGTCTCAGAGCTTAAAAATAGCCCCCCAGTGTCCCAATCTCTGCCACACAGAAGAGGGCAGGGAAGGTAATGGAACAAGAACCAGGGGATGGTCTTGGGGCCTAATCTTTCCTGGTAGACGACTGTCATCAGTTCAGGGAAGAGGGCTTCTTAGTCACTACCCAAGCCTTTCTCAGTGTAAGAGCCGCAGGCCTGCTTCCCTTTCCTCTAACCACTCACTATGCTGTTTCCTACTTATCCCCAACTGACTGTGTCATCTCAAGTCCCCTTGTTTGAACCCCCCATTTTGGACCCCACTCTATCACCATCTGCAGAAAAGTGTCTGGATGCATATGGCCTCTCCCGTCAGAGTGAAGGGCTTTTCCTGGTTGAGTGCAGAAGACCCCTAAGCCAGTGATCATTGGAACCGAGGTGCCAACCCCACACTGGAGCTCTGAGCAGGGCAGTGGCACCACCCTGCCAGAGCTGGCAAGACAGTGCAGCTGGTAGGGGGACGTGCCCACTGAGGGCTCCTGTAGGCAGCCTTTTGCATTTATTCATTCAGATGAGTCACACAGATCATTAAAATTCTCCTGGGCCTCTTAAAAAATACAATTTCCTGTGTCTTGCCCTGATCTGTGATTCAGTAAGTCTGACGTGGGACCCAGGAATATTTTTTAAAAGCTTCATAGATGATTCTACAAACCTTTGACCTAAATAATTGAGTCTTTCCAAAGGAATCCTGAGTGAATGGGGAAGCTCTTTGAGCTTTAATATTAATAGTTTGCTCACCTATCTAAAAATATAGCATTTTATTGGGCTTGGGAAGGCTCTGGTTTAGTTCTTTTGTTAGCCCTCAGTGAATTATCTATACCTGCTATGAAGTTCATGAGCAACACCCAGGTCTTTATTGGAATTTCGGGGTAAAACCAGTTCTCCCGAAGTCACCTTCAGTTCTGAGCTCTGGGCTGGTGGACCGTATGCAGGGTTGCAGTACAGGCTCTGCCCATCAGCTCAGGCTCCCTGTGGTGGGTTCACTCCCTTGCTACAGTCTTGCCCAGACTTGGAAGTACAGCAGTGGCCTTAGTCTCACTCTTCTGTGCCCGGCATGAGTGCTGCCACGCCCAGGTCGTATGTTCCGGGGGTGAGGGCTATAGGACCTTTCCATGGGAGCCTTTCCTTAGCATGCTGGTTTCTGCCTCAGTTTATCAGCCTAAACAGGCAGGTCTAGACTAAAACTGCCTGGGTTGGAAGCTGGCTTGGGCACCTTCTAACTGGATGAGCTTGGGCAAGTCACTAGCGACTCCGTAGTTCCTTCATTTTACTTTCTTCATTTTTCTTATCTCAGTTTTCTCATCTGTAAAACAAGAACATACAGTCATCTCTCAGTAGACTCAGGGGATTGGTTTCAGGACCCTCTGAGATACATTCTCAAGTTCCATAAGTAAGATGGCGTTTGCACATGACCTGTGCGTATCCGCATACTTTAAGTCGTCTCTAAATTACTTATAGCACTTAATACAATATGAATATTATGCAAATAGTTTTTAGACTGTATTTTTTTTGTTTTATTGTTGTTTTGGAAAAATATTTTTCTTACTATTTTTGATCTGAGGTTCATTGAATCTATGGATACGGAACCCATGGATACGGAAGGCTAATTATAATGGTATTTACCTAAAAGAATTATAAGAATTAAGTAAAGTAACACATTAAAATATGTAGAAAGTGCTCAATGGGTGTGAGCTGGTCTTATTATAATTATTACTGGCTTACCTGGAGTGATGAAAGCAGTGCCTGCTTGCTGACGAATGTTAATGCTCTCTGCCACATAGAGTGACCTTGGCCACATCCTTTGGACATAACTTCCCAGCTCCCATTGCTCCTGCTCTCCCACCACCTGTACCATCAGCAGCTGTTTTCTGCTGAGCCTCTCATCTAACCAGTCTGGTTTATTATGGCAATTTGTTCTTTTTGGGTTTTGTGCACGTGTGCATGCATGTGTATGTTTTAAATTAAGTTCCTTCAATTTCATGGGCTCTACCTTCCAGTCACTCAATGATCTTTTGGTCTCCAGTTTAAACCTCTTCTAAATTATTTTCTCATTTAGTTCTTAGACCCAATGTAGTTGAGGCAGGTTGACACGCTGCTGTGGGTGCTGGGGGTCACCTTGAATCCCTGCCTGCTCCCTCCGATTCCCCAAGCAGGGTCATGTTGACGTGATGAACCTTAGAACACAGGTGCTCGCAGCCACTTACACACACTGCTGCTCACATTTGAAAATTTGTGTTTTGTTACATTATTTTATAAAAAATGGGTAAGATTTCCTTTAAAAACTGCGAATCTGGCTTTGACTGAGTTATTATTGGAGACAGACTTGTTTGCCACAGAACATATTTTTTATGCCATAAAGTCTGATTTCAAAAACTTGCTTCTTTCTGACTTTATGAACTTTGATGTCTGCGTGCTCCTTCTCATTTTCATGGCCAGCATCTATTCTAATTTATCTGCTGCTAACTAATTTTCAATAAAAGATATAATAAATGAAATCTTCAGTTAAAAACAAGAAATTGCCAATCTATTACGGAAGGTTTAATGCGAGGCTACTCTTTTTGCAGTGAAGATAAGGGAATAGTTATAGGACGAGAAGGGGGAGAGTTGTTATTTACGCAGCAGACATCTCATTAGGAGCTACTTTTTGCCAGGCACTGCTCTGTCTAGGTGCTTAGGAGAATATGAGTGACTAGTTTGGTCAAAGAAGCATGTTACAGAAATTCTGCATCAAAGATGACACAAAATCAATAATTTTTGGAGGACATAAATATTTTAAGATGTGTTAAAGATTAGTCAAATTTTCAAGGATTAAGACTTATAACATTTTATAGCATACTTGGCGAAATAGAAATATTATTAGTGATATATGAATTAGGAAATAATAAATATAATAAATAATAAGCTTTAAAGGCAATAAGCTTTTACCTTGATATAAATTTTACATTTTCAAAAGACAAAATGAATAATAATAAAAGGCATTATGATCTTTTTCTTGTAAGCTGAAATCTTTTGAGAAAATTTTGATGAGGCTCTGAGACTCCCCTATAAATTGGGTATGGTGAAATTTACAAATGCTGTTTGACAGTGATCAGTTATCCTCTAAGAGGGATTGGGAATCTTTTGGATTAAAAATGTTAGATCTTCATTTATCAACATTTCCGAGCAGGAGGTGATGTCACTGTCTAAGAAGAGTTTGAGAGTGGTGGGAGGGGAGCGTGATACCAGCTTGAAGGTCATGTTCTCTGAGTACCTATGTGGCAAGGTTGTCTGTGGGTAGGAGAGATTATTTGAGGATATTCTGGGGCAGCAAAATTGACAGAAGATACAGAAGGGTAGTTTCCCCAGGTTTTAAAAATACAAATAACTTGGGGAAGAGTCACATCTTAATTCTTTATAAACTAGCATCTTAATATCATAGGAAAGAAAACCATATAAAACTAAAATGATTCTATTTTAGTATATTTAAATTACATGTTAAAATGCTAAGAAAGAAAAAATAAGGTACAGCTCTCAAAAGAAATAGAGTAGAAATTTAGAAACGCAGACTGACTTCAATAAACTGTTACTGAAAATCCAGGCTCTGTCTAGTACTTTGCCAAGGCCCCTCGAATAAGAAGGTTGACTAAGACGCATGTCTAGTTCCTAAAGAACTCACAGTACCGTAGGGGAGGAGCTGACACACACAACATCAGGCAAATGCCGCTCAAGGGTGCAGGTGGCCGGTCAGGTTAGACTTCCTCAAATTACAATGAGGAAGGTCGCTGTTTCTGGAAGTTTTATTATCAGATTTTCTCTCTCTCTTTCTCTTTCTACTCTCATGTTTTTGTTTTGTGACCTTATGATGATTGTGTGACTTTTTGTTCAAGTTATCGCAAAACTTTTCGAGAAGTAGGAAATATGTTTAAAAACTAATCAATAAAGTGGATTCTTTCATATTTTTATCTGCTGCTCTGATAAAGTAAGATTTGAATATACAAATCAGAGTTACAGTAATCTTACCATTCTGTATAAATTACCTCTCAAACAAGTGGGCTATTCAGAGAAAGGCTCAGAGTGAATTAGCTGGAGGGGTTGTCAAGGATCCTGGTTTTTCCTGATTTGAAGAGATTATCCCTGGGTGATTTCCATCTATTCATTTACCTTCACTTTCTTTTTGCTCTACCTGAGGTACAAAGAATCTGGCCAGGACGGAGAAGGAAGGGCAGCTGGGAAGAATGGAGTATTCTCCAGGTGGGAAGGTTGGTGAGCTTGTCCTGGGCAGTGACAGGGTGAGGATAAGGGACCTGCTAGGTGGTCAGGGAAGGAGGTGACTTCAGACTTGGAGTGGCAGTGCCTGGTACCAGGGAGCCAATCAAAGAGGTGAGCTTTCACTGGGCAGCTCCTAGGTGCAGTAGGATGAGTGTGGCCTAAATGTCTCCAGTTCTGAAAATCAAGTCAGGGGGACATTTTGTTAGTGTTTATGTTTCTCTACTTACAATACTTCTGACACCAATGTTGTTTTTCCACACCAAGATGTTCCCCAATTCTCTTCCAACACAACTGGGTATGAATGATTCAATGCAGTTCTGATACTAACTAACCAGAGTTAGTTTAAACCCTACAGGCTAAGGGTTCAGTCCCATAAGACTGCCCCCACCTTAAAACACCAGTCATGAGTGGTGGGGCCCCAGGTCACCCACACTTTTGTCTGACATGACTACATGATCCTTTCAGGTTGAATAATTTGCTGTCACTGCTCACAGAACTCAGGGAAACACTTTATTCACCAGCTTATTCTGAAGGATGTTATAAAAGACAATGCACAGTCAGATGAGGAGGTACATAGGACAAGGTCTGAAAGCTCCTGAGTGCAGGACTTTTGTCACCAAGGAGTATGGGACGTGTCACCCTCTTGGCTAATGGATGCATTCACAGATCTGCATGCTTACCCAACCCCTTTGTTTAGGGTTTTTATGGAGATTAATTAAATCATTTTGCCTTGATTAACTCAATCCCCAGCTCCACCTCCTTCCCCAGATGGGGCTGAAAGTTTCAACTTCCTAATCACAAAGTTGGTTGCTATGGTAACCAGCCCCCATCCTCCATGAGTCTCCTTATTAGCATAAACTCAGATATGGTTAAAAGTGTCTTATTATGAATAACAAAAGATGTTGCTATCACCTCAGTTACTCAGGAAATTCCCAGCATTTTAGAAGCTCTGTTATTATCACAATGCCACAGTACCTAAGAAGCAGAACTGCATTAAATTAAAGAAGTACTGTCAAGAGTCAAGGTTAGGTGAGGCAGTGACTTTATTTATAGGCATTTGCATTTCTTTCGGCCTTATTTTGTGGAGTTTTCAATCTATACCTTACATACTTTATAGTGCTTGTGTTTATAATTAACAACATTAATGAGTAGTTTTTTATCTATAGTGTTAGCTTAATAAAAGCTTATATGAAAAGAAAAACAGAATGTCTTGTATGTTAAGTGATCTGAGAAGTGTGTCTGCAGAAAGCCTAATATTACCTAATCCAAGACTCTATTTTGTACTCTAGTGGCAACTACACAAATTGCAGGCAAAGTGAGCCTGCCTGGGAAGAGATAACCAGCCTGTAAATCCAAACCTGCTGAACGAAAGTAAACCTCAAACCATGTAGGAAATGGGTGGCAACCACTTTAACCGGTAATGGAATATCTTATATTGTGGTTACTTACTTCTATATCCTCCATCAGGGGTTAGACTTTGTGAAGAGCAAAGACTGTATTCGGCTTAAAGTTATATTAAAAGCCTGACACTATGTGACATATAGTTGATTTCCAAGAAAAATTATTGAATGAATAACTGGGGTGAGGGGTGAGGAGGGAAGCAGAGAAGGACAGAAGCAGGAAAAGGAGGTGAACGGAAAAGGGAGAAAAACAGAACAGTATTTGCAGATGCTCCTTGACTTATACTGGGGTTCCATCCTGATGAGCACACTGTAAGTTTAAAATATTGCAAGTTAAAAATGCATTTAATACACCAAACCTAGTGACTGTCACAGTGTAGACTAGCCTGCCTTAAACATGCTCAGAACATATTAACCTGCAGCTGGGCAAAGGCCTCTCACAGCAGAGCACCCAGCGGGTGGGCTGCTGGCAGACTGGGTGCTGTGGCTCACTGCCACTCCCCAACATCTTGAGAGAGTATCATGATGCCACTTGCAACAGAAAGCACATCTCTTCTGAACCATAGTACAGTCAAGAAATCATAACTCAAACCTTTTTAAGTTGAGGATTGTCTGTATCTGTCAAATTTGACTAGAATCTTCCTTGGCTTCTCCCATGAGCCATACAAGGTTGACCCCATCTAGAAGCACTTTTAAGTACCAAAAGTTTTCAAAGTATAGATTTATCTTTCCATCGACAGCATATTTCTTAACAACATGCTAGAAATTTGATAGGTAGTTTCCCATTAGTCTTAGAATCAAGACTTTAGGACAAAGATGTGGAATGCCAGGCCCAAGTGCGTTTCCATCACCTAAAACGCACCAGTTCAAATATGACTCTTGTCTCTAGCTACCCCTTATCACGGGGATACTGTAACCCCTTTATAAAAGTGCCTATTTAGTTAACTAAGTGGCAACAACAAACAGAAGGCTTTTAGCCACAGATATAAAATAACCATCTGAATCGCAAAGCCAAGAATGAGTCCAGGTTAAGGAACACACTAATCTAGGAAAGCCTCTGCAAAAATACAAAGTGGAGGGCTTGCACCTTTGCAGAGATTAGTGCTTTGAAAACATGATAGCATAGAGGAAAAAGCATTAGGACATTAATGCCATCAGGAACTTAAGACCATTTTCTAAGGCAGCCATTCTCACCCAGAGAAGACACCTTTCAGCTGGAGTGGCTTTTGCCATTGCCTGGTGCCAGGGAGCTGAAACCTTGGCAGTAGGCTGCAGCCAGCTCCTTCCCTGCAGGAGAGCCAGCAAGGCCAGGCTCCCAGAGCGTGTCTGCACAGGAGAACAGAGGGCTCGGTTCCTCAGCTTCTAAATAAAGAGATTTATTCTGACTAAGAATCCTCCTTAGTCAATCCTGGGTGACTCCAGAGACAGCAGCTCTGTTGGTTTCATGACATTATTTATCTAATGTGTTAGAGAAAACATTAACAGGCCCTGTGACTGCCGGTAGGCCTCACAGCATGAGGTAAGGTGGACTTTTCTTACCACTGTCCTCATCAATCCTTTTCTTTTATATCCTACTCAGAAGCCCCTCCTGGAATTTTGGTGATATCCAAGAAAAAAAAATTTTAAAGGTACTGTTTTTCAAGAATGAATATAAGGTGCAATCTGGGCAAGCAGAAGTAGCCTGGAGATAAACACAAGATTAGGAGGGGTGATGGGCAGGGAGAAGACATGTGGGTGGGATATTCTCCAATGCTGGGGCTTATGTGGTCTGTGGACCCGTGATGTCTACAATACCTAGCAGAATTCAGTCCCCTCACCCTCCAATCCACTGAGTCAGAATCTAATTGTTGAAAGGATTCCCAGGTAGTCTGTATGCACACTGACATTTGAGGGCTCAGCTCTTGGTGTCCTGAGAGGCAGGGTTCTTAGGGAATCTGCAACTGCCAGGCTCTCAAAATTTTGTATTTATGAGAAACACCCTGGGAATTTGTCAGAGTGGCAAGTTCAGGGCCCAGATCAAAGAGGCTCTGATTCCATTGGCTTGTGTGGTGCCTTGAAAAATCTGTATTTCTAAGATATTTCTCAGGGCTTCTTACATATGTGAACACCGCACCACATTTTAAGAAACTTTTACTACTGATATCACGATCTGGTGAAGGAAGGCTACGTCTCCTAAATAGACTCTATTGCAGCGGCAGGCCTGGAGCTGTGCGCTGGAGGTCCCCAACTGGCCGCAGGGCCCCCAAGCACTCACCTTTCTGGCTTAACCTGTGCTGTAATTGCTTCACACTCTTCACACTTCCCTAAAACTCACCACACACAGACTTTGTGGTCTGTCTTCTCTGCTCAAGGTTCAGCGTCAGAAGACGGAGTTTGGATTCTGGTTTAAGGCTTATATTAGTTCTGTGACCCCAGGCAAGTGATTCATCGTCTCCGAGACTCAGTTTTCTCAGGTGTAAAGTGGGTATTATTGTACCTGTTGTACAGGCTTATTGCAACAATTACTAGAGAAACAGCTTGTGTGGGCTGCAGCACGGCGTGGAGTGTTTAGCAGATGCCCGTGTGGAGGGTGTGACTGTGACAGCAGTCCGTGTTCCTCTCCGCCTCGAAAACTCCTTTCTCCCTCCACAACTTGGTTGTTCCTTGCAGAGTTCCTGGTCAAGCCCCCCTCACTGCCACCATGAATTGCTTGCACATGTGTGCTCTCATAGCTCTTAAACATTTCTCTTTGTGTCCCTTGTGTCATGTTATCAGTTTGTCCTCTGTCTCTTCACTCGGAAGATTATCAAAACAAACAACAAAAACAAATCCTATCTCACCCTCTCTGTAGGTTACAGCACATGCAGTTGTAAAGGCAGGGTGCTGTGCACGTGCTGGGCCTGCACCTCAGAACAGTGCTGTGAGCTGGGCACCGCTGCTATCTCCGTTTTGTAGATGGGGAAACTGAGGCACAGCGAGGTGCTCACCCTGCTAAGTGGTTGACCTGTGATTTGAACCCGGCAGTCAGGTGCAGATGCTGCTGGGTGGAGGCTTGGTGGCCACCTTACTGTGCGCACACTGCTTTGGGCGGGGTCGCCTCTCTGTAAGAGACGGCGTTCTGTAGACAACCAAGTGCCAGGTCCGATCATAGCTGGGTTTTCTGATGTGTCTCATTAACCTGAAACAATATTGAAACAAATCATAGCTATCAAACGTTTGATGGGCTTATTCTCAAAGGAATCCTAAAGCTGTGATGAAATGGTGAAATAATACAAAGATGATTTCAAAAACCAAGATTTTGTAGTCTGATAGAAGAAAATGAAGACTTCCTGACATGGAGCTTTCTCTTTTTAGCTATACTGAGGAAACAATTTGCATATGCGGTAATACATTTCAATTCGTGTAATGAGTCTTAGTGATTGTGTTAGCTGTACAGCCTTCCTAGTGAAAACAGATGAACGGCCCGCCCGCATGAGCACCCTGAGTGCCCTTTGCATTTTACCCTTTCCCCTGACCTCCGGCTCCAGGCAACCATTGGTCCCTTTTACAGAATATCATATCAATGGAATCACACATGATGGAAGTTTTTTGAGTCTGGATTGTTTTGTTGATAGAAAGCTTTTGAGAGTTGTCCGTGTTGTTGCTTTTATCAGTTGTTTTTCTATTCTTATTGATAAGTAGTATTTCATATTCTAGATAGAGTTTGAATTGCCTGTCCATTCAGCTAGTAGGCATTTGGGTTGTTTCCAGTTTGTGGTGATTACCAATAGTGCTATTACGAGTATTCATTTACAGTTCTTGGTGTGGAAACACACTTTCATTTCTCCTGGGTAAATATGCAGAATTTGTGTTTGCTGGGTCAGAAGGTAGATCGGCCGTGCTGCTTTCCTGAGTGGCTGTGAGGCTGCATCCCCAAGTCGTGTGTTAATGTTCTGATTGCTTCTATCCATAACAACACTAGATATTGTTGGCCTTTTTAACTTCAGCTAGCTGTTGTGGTAGGTGGTAGCAGTAACTCACTATGGTTTTAATTTGCATTTTCTTAATGACGAATGACGTGCTGCATCTGCCCTGGGCCCATTGGCCATTGGCATATCTTCTGTCTATTCAAATCTTTTGCTTATTTAAAAAAAATGGATTATGGGGCAGTGCCTGTGGCTCAGTGAGTAGGGCGCTGGCCCCATATACCAAAGGTGGCGAGTTCAAACCCAGCCCCAGACAAACTGCATCAAAAAATAGCTGGGCGTTGTGGCAGGTGCCTGTGGTCCCAGCTACTCGGGAGGCTGAGGCAAGAGAATCGTCTAAGCCCAGGAGTGGGAGGTTGCTGTGAGCTGTGATGCCACAGCACTCTACCAAGGGCAACAAAGTGAGACCCTGTCTCCAAAAAAACAAAACAAAACAAAACAAAAATAGAAAAAATGGATGATGTATCTTCTTATTGTGTTGTATGTGTGTGTGTTTTTTTTTTTTTTTTTTACTATACCCCGGATATAAGCCTTTTGTCAAATGTACGGTTTACAAATAGTTTCTTAGAGTCTGTGGTTTACATCTGTCTTTTGTTTTTCTGGTCCTGGTGCTTCTGGGCAGCTGCTGTCCTGGTGGAGGGGTGGACACTGTGTGCTTGGCGAGGCTGCAGCAGCTGGTCCTCGTGTTCTTGGTCACCCTGTGGCCTCGTTGCGGCCCACGGCCATGGTGGGGTACAGGGGGCCATGGGGTGCTGCAGAGCCATGGCTGCTGTGGCAGGAGCTTCATTTTCTAAATCGTGCCTTTTGGAGAAGAAAAATTTAAAATTTTGGTTAACTTTATTTTATCCATTTTTTTTTTCTTTTTTGTGCATTTGGAGTCTGACTTAGGAAATTTGGTGATAATTCATTACAAAAATTTTTTCTAAAAGTTTACTAGAGTTTTGCCTTTAGGTCTACCATTTACATCAAGTTAATTTTGAGTCTGACGTGCTGCTGTCACGCGCATCCTCTCTTCTTGCTGATGTGCCACGTAGCTCACCGTGTAAGCACGTCAGGGTGACCACGGCCCTGCAGACACCAGTGAGAGAGAGTGCGAGGGCTGAGACTCAGGGAACCTTTCAAAGCCAGTGGCTGGCAGTTTGCAGGTCTTACAATACGTGCTATTGTTTAAGTTGGGCTTGCAATTTTTTTGTGTGGGGTGTGCAGAAAGAATCTGAGAAAAATAGCTCATGGTCAATATGGAGTTCAGGTCATTTTTTAAAGTCACTAAATTTGGGCAGAGAGATATGTTCCAATCAAGTAAATGGGATAGAATAAGAAATGACGGTTGTGTCCATTTATGACTCCAAGTTTTGTTGAATCTTAAGTGTTAGGCAGAATGATATTGTTTTGCTTGGTTTTTGCTTTTTTTTGCCCATTTCCAGGAAGCATGAAATATTTTTTTGAAGAGGACACTATTTTCTTATTTCTGCAAAACTGTTTGAAATGGGGAAGGACCAACCTTGAAAAAGCCTTTCTGCCTGATGTCCTTTTTCCTAGCCTGCAGTTTGCCTGTTACCACTCCCACATGCCCTGTTCCTAAGATAGTCTGAAGTTTGAAAAATGCCAACAAAAAATTCTCTGTATTTAGGTTGTTTTGAATTGTTAATTATTGGTGGCAAAGGATGAGTGTTCAGCACCTTGGAACTTTCGCAAAAGAAACTTAATAAGGATACGTTTGCTGTAGTTGGAAAAGTATTTGATGAACAGCTGACCTTTCAAATGTTTACATGAGCTGAACTGCTAATGTAAGGAAGGTCCAAGTTCTAATTCAGACCCAGACACTGAATCCCTTTGTAGAGAAAGCTTTGAAGTGTCTTCAGCTTTGGTTTTTTAAATTTGTTTTTTAAAAAAGGCTAACTTCACCCAGCAATTAATCAGTGAAGGTCTGTGAGTATTCTGAGAGGATGAAAAGCACTTTCTCAGGGCTGTGCCCGATTGTTCCTCATGACCGTGCTTTGCCATTCACCTGGAGTAAGCCGCTAAGTCATGGGCCAAGTTCATGGTGTAGAAGGAAATGATTCTGCAGATACTTAACCATGGAATGGGGAAACATGTTCCTTTCACATAGAGTTTGGGAATAAAGCTTCCACTGTTCTCAGGAAAAAAATGTAGAAGGAAGACTAGTTGTCTGGATTAAGTCACCTATAAATACCTTTAAAAATATTTACATGAATCTCTACTGACTAACCAATTCTCTGAGCACATTCCATAAAAATTTCTTCTCAACTGCTTTTAGAAATTCACACACACACACACACACACACGTATGTGTTCTTGTCTGCTGTGTCTTACGTGAGGTCTGGCATGCGCGGTGCTCAGCTGACTGAAGATGCCAATCCAAGCATCTGGAAGATCTAGGAAGGAGGACCGGGGAGGCGGGCTGGGGGTAGGGGATGAAGAAGGGACGGCTTTCCTTTGTAGCTTTTTTCCCTGGAAGTCCTGCTTCAGCATAATATTGTTTTTTCTTTGTAGTCAGTTAGATGAGTCTGTGTGTCCCTCCCCGGCTTCCTGGGGCAGCAGGGTGGGCTCGCCTTGCCCAGGTCCACCCTGATCCCCTTGTGCTTGGGATGTCATCTCAGGAGCCACATACCCAGACAGCCGGGACACTTCTGCACTGGAAAATGCCATTTTTAAAATTGCTCTACAAGCATTCATCATTTTGGTTGTAGTTGGAGTATGAAGGAATTATCAGAAAACCTCATGTCTTTGCCATAGCCTTCATCTGGGTCTAGTGAGGGGAAGAAAGAATTGTGTTGTCATCATTGGAAATATGTAAAATAAATCTAGAGATCTCTATTGAGGTCTGAGCACACCTTGAAGGTATTTGGAATAGAGATCAGTGAGGTACAGTTAGGTGTTTTATTTGATCTGTGTAGTGGTCAAAAATTTTTTTTAAAAAGTTTCCAGCACAGTGTTCAAAAATTAAAACAGAAGGTAAAACAAAAATAACATCAATCCCCCAGTTTGCATTTAAAATCCAGAGGTTTCGCACAACAAGCTGGAAGCTCAGTTTCTTTGGAGAAGTTGGGAGTTCTGGTCCTTCTGGATCTGCATCGCTAAGGGGCAAATCACGGAGATGAGCGCAGCACCTGTGCTGGGCAGGCCTGCGTGCCGTGTGGTCAGCTTGCTCCCTCGAGACATGACCTGCAGGCCCAAGCTCTCTGCCACTGCACACTAAGAGAAGGAATATGGAAAGAAACTACAGGGCGTGAAAAGAATGATTTAGGATGCTATATTTGGACTTTTACTTAGCTGTTCATAGTCAGAAACTTGTAGGGTTACCCATGTATGAACTAGTTTAAATATACTTGGGTGTGGTGGATATGTTATGTATTACATCTGAGAATTAAGTGCATGAACTTGCCACTGTGTGCTTACTTCGGCAGCACTGTACAAATCACTTGGTGAGGTTTCATACCCTTGGTATGGTAGTGTCTCCCAGTGTTCCTGGCGATGTGTTGTGATGTCTTGCTGAGTGAGGTTTGTTACCGTTGTTGTGTATTTTCGTGGGCTGTTGCAAGAATGTCGAAGCTTCAATTAGAGCAATGAACAAACATTCATAAATTTCTTGTTAAACTTGGCAAGAGTGGAAGTGAAATCAGGAACATGTTAGTCCAAGTTTATGGGGATAATGCCATGAAGAAAACAGCAGCCTACAAATGGATTAAATGTTTCTCAAAGGGGAGAGAAAGCGTCACTGATGAAGACAGGTCAAGGCAGCCAGTAATGAGCAGAACAGATGGAAACATTGCAAAAATTCATCAAATTGTGAGTCAAAATCACCAGCTGACTGTGAGAAGCATAGTAGACCATGTAAGCGTCGACAAAGCAACAGTTAAGAACAAACTGAAAATCTTGGGATGAGAAAGGTGTGTGCAGAAATGGGCTCAAAGGAGCTCACCAATGAACACGGTCTGTGGGGGAGTTTTTAGCCAGTAAACAAGTAACTGTATCGGAACACCCTCCCGTTCACTTGATCTGCCCCCAGTGACTTTTTTCTTTACTTGAACAATTTAATTGTTTTTTACTTGAACAATTATTATTACATTATTCCTAAGGGAATATTGAAAGGGAGACATTTTGATGACGTTCGGGATATTAAGGGTAGTATAACGACAGCTCTGATGGCCATTCCAGAAAAGTTACGAAATTGCTCTGAAGGGTGGTTTAGGTGCCGGCACCAGTCAGGTCTTCCCCAGGGAGCCTTTCAGGGGTGACCACAGGGATTGATTTTCAGCAATGAGATATGTAGCACTTTTTCTAAGATGAATTTGTGAACTTAATTGTCAAAGCCCGGCTTAAACAGCAAATTAAGTGTTTTTTAAAATGGTATATCTAGAGATTTAAAGCCTTTTAAGTAACAGTTTGGTAAGTGTGACCACTTGACAGCTAAGTAACCTCTAAGGCAGTCTGGTAAGTACTGGGATCATGTTCTTATCTGGAGAGGATGAAAACACCCCTGGACACGCTCGCCACCTTCTCACTGGACAGTGGGAACCAAGCTGTGAAGCTGGGTCTACCCCGCGATGTCTTTCATTTATAACTCCGCCTTTATCCCCTGCATAGCACACAGCTTTTAGAGGACATAGCTAGTGTCCTAGTCCAGGCTTCTTAGCGGTGGTTCTCCGCTCCTCTCAGAGTCCAGATTCCCTCTCCCACTGAGTGCAGCCCTGGAGAATGGGGTCGTAAACCAAGGCTCCCTCAATGCCTGCAGGGGATGCCCTTCACTCTCACCTTCTGCTTCTGGGCCTGGGCCGAGACGTGGACATGTGACTTAAGCTTGGGAACCTGGCCTTTCCTGGTTAATTGAATCTCGAGGGGAATTGTGCAAAGTCAAAAGCAGCCATTGGAGCTGGCACATTCAGGGGCATTCCCCTGATGGTAATGTGTAGTCCCCGGCCTCGTTCCGATCCTGCTCCCATGTTTCCATCAATCTGGGAAGGAGGGGAAGAAGAAAGAAAAAGTGGCTTTGGGGGCTGAGAATGGCTAGGGAGACCCTCAGGAACCAGGAAGAAGGGAGCAGGGAAGGGCTCCGAGCAAAGCATCAGCTATTCCCTGAGCAGCCAAAGGGGCTTTTTTCTTTTTTCTTTATTTTTATTTTCGGCAGAGAGGTTTTCTCCCATCTAAGTACTAACCAGGCCCAGCTCTTTCTAGCTTCTCATCACATGGGATTGGGCGCATTTGGGGTGATATGGTTGTGGGAGGTAGAGTGGTTTTCTGTTGCATACAATCAGAAAGTTCTAAGTGCTGTAGCCAAGCTCTGACCCTGTCTCACCACCTCCTCTGCCATTGCCCTGGTCTACTCCCTGCCCTCTCTTACCTGGACACCATAACAGCGTCCTCACTGACTGAAGCAGATAAACACAGGTAGATAGACATGAAAACACTCAGACATCAAGTCAAGTTGGTCCTCTGCTCAAAACCTCCCCTGGCTCCCCGGTCTCCCCTGAGTAAAGATCAAAACCTTTGCAGTGTCTAGGAAGGCCCCCCACGGTCTGGCTCCCTATTACGTTATGACCTTACCTCACCCCCTTCTCTGGTCTTGCTGCCCTGGCCCCCACCAATCCTCTCCCAGGCTTCCTCCTGCCCCAGGCATTTTCACCTGGCTCTTCCCTCTCTTCAGTCACCTTCTCTCCAGAGAGCCACTCTGGCTCATTCTCACCCCACTGTCTGCAGATTACAGGGGATACTCCCTTTGCTTCAGTATCAGCTGTGTGGAAAGACTGTCTCTGATCACCTTTTATTTACTTATTTAAATTTTTTTTTGATACTCTGTATCACTTTGTCACCCTGAGTGCTGTGGCATCATGGCTCACAGCAACCTCAGACTCCTGGACTCATGTGATCCTCTTGCCTCAGCCTTCTGAGTAGGTGGGACTACTAGTGCCAGCCATAACACCTAGTTATTTTTAGAGACAGGGTCTCACTTTTGCTCCGGCTGGTCTCGAACTCCTGAGCTCAGGCAATCCACCCGCCTCAGCCTCCCAGAGTGCTAGGATTACAGGCATGAGCCTCCACACCCGGCCTGATCACCTTTTAAAGTATCAAGACTCAGGTGGTGCCTGTGGCTCAAAGGAGTAGGGCACCAGCCCCATATGCCAGAGGAGGCAGGTTCAAACCCAGCCCCACCCCCCCAAATAATAATAATACTAAAAAAATAAAGTATAGGGATTTTTCCACTGCAGATATTTTCTACCCATTCCTTAGTTTATAATGCATTTTGTCATAGAATTTTATCAACATCTGAGATGTCATAGTTATAAAATTGATTTTTAAGAGCTTGACTATAGGCTGGGTGTGGTGGCTGATGCCTGTATTCCTAGCACTCTGGGAGGCTGAGGCAGGTGCCTGAGCTCAGGAGTTTGAGACCTGCCTGAGCAAGAGCAAGACCCCATCTCTAAAAATAGCTGGGCTTTGTGATGGGTGCTTGTAGTCCCAGATACTTGGAGGCTGAGGCAAGAGAATCGCTTGAGCCCAAGAGTTTGAGGTTGCTTTGAGCTGTGATGCCACAGCACTGTACAGAGGGTAACCAGGGGAGACTCTGTCTCAAAAAAGAAAACAAACAAACAAACAAACAGATTTCCTGTCAATGCCCACTGGAATGTAAGCTTCACAAAGGCATTAGGTGTGTCCACTGCTGTGTCCTCGCATATAAGAAAATAGAGCTTAGCACATTAATTGTTGAATAAATGATGTGACCCTCGGGAGCACCTGGGTATTACTTGACTTGTATTAGTGAGATCTAGTACAGAGCATGGCACAGAACAGGCTCATAATAAATATTTGTATATGTATATATTTTTATTGTCACTAGCTGCCGTGACTATTAAAGAGGATAGTCTTCAGGATGTAATCTTTTCATGGTTTCGCTCTGGTTGATGTGTGGTTTGTAATAATCATAGGAACTAACTCCACCCAGTATTTGAGCTTGCATTCATTTTGATGGGAAAAAAGAAGAAAAAAAATAAAAAGCAACCAGATCAGGACAGAACTTGCTTAAAGAGAGGCTGAGATTAGTTTCAGTAAGTTTATACAGTCAGTGTTTTGGAGGTGAAGCTCTGAAGTGAATCAAGCCAAGAAATACAATTGATCATCCTCGTCTGCAAATTTCATTTGCAAATTCAACTGAAGTGTGAGTGTAATGGGCTGTTATTAGCTCTCTTACGGGCAAAGATTTCCAGGGTAGGAAAATGCGTGTGTGCTCTCTGGGTCAGTAAGATATGGGCTGTTCTCAGACACTCCTAGGAAAAACAAAAGAGACTGTTACTAAGCAAGACGTTTTGGTCCCTCCATCCTCTACTCCCCTGCCCTCCCCCCAGCCGAACCAAATGGTTGTGGCATTGTGACAAAAAATAAATATAATTTTATTCCGAATTTAGCCCATTCTTTCAGGCTGAATATTTCTTTTCTTCCTTTTGCAATCAAGCATTCTAATATTCTTTTCCCATTCCAAAATTGTGTCTTTTAGGCTGGCAGGGCTTCAAATTGTATTACTCATAATTTCTAATTGTCGAAGCTATTTCAGTGATTAATGAGAACTACTTCTGTGATTATAGGATACTGTTGAACAATGGGCTCTTTTCAAAATCTCATTGGTCAGTTTCAATTTAGTTAGGAAAAAAATCACATAGGCAAAAATGTAAGTTTTGAGAAATTATCTTTTTTAGCTTCAGAAAGACACTAACTTATGTTCTTCTTACCAGAAACAGGAGAGGAAAAAATTTTGCTGTTTACTTGATAGAGTACTGCTTAGGTTAAACTTAAAAACACAAAAGAACTTTTCCTTCTTGAGATCAGGCAGTTTTGAAATGCTGAGCTACTTTGATTCTTTCCTTTTATAACTTAACTCTGGAGTTTCTGCTTTAGATTTGCGAATTCTCAACCCCCAAGAGCATAGTCCAAGTTTATTTTGAATGGTTTTTCTTTTTAATAAAAATAATAAATAGCATTGACAATATTTGCATTAGATAAATCCCAGTTAAAGTAAAGTCCAACTTGTTTGAGAACTGCTATTCAAATCAAAGCCACCTGGCGCTGGAGGCGGTTCCTCAGCATCTGTGTCCCCAGGACAGGAACAGCCCCCAATGGGGGGAGAGAGTGGAAGTGCAGACTTGCCCAGATCAGAGGGTGCATAGCAATGGAAGAAAAGAAATGAGATAATTATCCAAGAACTACAAGCAAGAATGAACGGTTTTGTTTTGTTCTGGTTTGTTTTTTGTGTTAGTTAGGCTTACACGGTTATGGAAGTTGAATTTGTTGTTGTATTTTTAATGGATATTCAAATGGCAGCGTTGATTTTCTATTTTTATTTTACTTTGTGTCTGATAAGTGTTGTTCTTATACATGTGAGGTCAAATAAAGTAACTGACTAGCTTGGGAGATTATTTTTGTTATTTATCAGATAATAAGTACTCATAGTCAGTGCAACAATTGCAAGTCCGGATGGCAGGGAATTTTTCTGTCGCCAGAGCTGAGAACACGGCCCCATCCTGCTCAGGACACCGTAGCTGCTCTACACATGCTTAAGTGAATAAGTTGGAGTAATGGAAATTTTTCTTTTTTACTAATTTTAACATTTTTAAAAAATGTTTTTTGACCTATAGAAATGGCATAAATTATCTCTTTCATATGTTCTATCCTCACGCCATTTACAGTCTTTAGGATATGCACATTAGATTTATAATAATAGTTCCTTGAGTTTGAGTAGCTTTATGAGAAACGCTCATATGCATTGTTTCAGATGTTCCCACCACATCCCTCTGAAGTTAGGAGGTACAGACACCTAAAGGCTAACTGAGCAACTGTTCTTTGTCAATATTTATTCTGACACCTCAGCCCATTCTCTACTTTTACCTCACCATTTGGTGGGTGTGAGGGACACATTATCAACTTTTAACAAAAAATGTCCTGCCTAAAGGCTTGCTGCTTGGTAGGGTTAAAATAATGATAAAGCTTCTGACACCTTTGCACTGTTGGCATGAGATTTAAGGTGTTATTTTAAGTAGCTGTTTTCCAAACTGAAGTCCAGCATGATGGAAAAGTAAACTCTGAAGGCTATCTTCGTAAGGATTGTTTACTTGGTGGAACAGCAAAATGCTTGGTGGCTTATTACAAGTTTGGCTTCTTCCTGGGGGACACCTGAAGGTTGATATGCACCCATGGATTGCAAAATACTATAGTTTATATAGCAAATTCAACACAACAGAAATATTTTCTGAATCATGAGACTTGTGCATCTATTGCTAAATTCCCCAAAGGGAGAATTCAGAGTTGATTTGAAGTAAAAACCAGTATACTATAATATATAGGGAAATATTAGGAAAAAAATAGTCTGTCTTTTCTTAAAGTTGTCTGCCTAAAGTTTTTTTCCTCTGGTTTGCCAATTTTATTGTCTTTTTCTCTCTTATTCTCTTCTTTGCAGAGATGCAAGCTCAGTCGCCTCTTCTTCCTATAAGCAATTTCTGTAGTTGGTCCTTTCAACAAGACAGTGCATATTTATTTGATTAATCAATTTTCAGAATTTTAGATCTGGAAAAGTTTGATTGGTTTTGGGTTTTTTTTGGCAAAATGTAATCTTCATCATCCTGGTCATCAAGCTTGCTCTCTTCATTTCCCGAATTTTATTGTAGAAATAAAGCTTCTTTGGGTTCTCTCTCTCTCTCAGTATCTCACTATGTTGCTCAGGCTGCAAGGCAGTGGTTATCCACAGGTGCAATCATAGCTCTCTGCAGCCTTGAACTCCTGGGCTAGAGGGATCCTCCCTCTTCATCCTCCTGAGTAGCTGAGACTAAAGGTGCACACCATGCCTAGCTTTGAAATAGTTAGTTAATACCCCCAGAAACTTTTCTTAAGGCAATTAAATTGTTCCTTAATTGTTTTTTTCTCTAAATGACCTAATTCAAAATCTTTAAGTATTTTTATTCTTCTTCCTTTTTAATAATCTGATTTTAAACATCCTGAAACACATGCCCAACTATAGATTGACTCAGATTTAATTGTAATTTATTATAACTTTCAATTTTTTCCATCTAACACGTAAACCTCTTATAGGCAAGGACCTTGCCTTGCTCCGTATTCCTCTGTCCAACCCTGTCCTGTAGGAAGTCCCTGTTACAGTCACGGGACGGGCTCACACAGGGTTACTCGCTGAATGAGCAGACGGATAGACTCTGCGCCTGTGTCTCCAAGGCGTGACGACAAGCATTTTGAACATCATTCCCACATAAATGTTAGCTACATTAGTGGAGGCAGTAACAAATGTTGAACTTTTTTTTTTTTTACAGAACTGAGGAAATTACAGCAGCAATTAATATGTAATCCTGTGTGCCAAAGATGATGGGGAGGTCATCTCCATATGGCTTTAGGTCCCGTCCCCTTGTTTACTCTGTCCTTTGATGTCTGAAGAGGGCATCAATTGACTTTAAGGACTACTCTTGTATAGTTATCTTCTTTTCTTCCTTTTTTTTTCCTTTTGAGACAGAGTCTCATTTTGTCGCCCTTGGTAGAGTGCCGCGGTGTCAGAGCTCACAGCAACCTCCAACTCCTGGGCTCAAGAGCTTCTCTCCCCTCAGTCTCCTGAGTAGCTGGGACTATAGGTGCCCACCACAATGCCCGACTATTTTTAGAGACAGGGTCTGCTCCGGCTCAGGCTGGTCTCAAACCTGTGAGCACAAGTGATCTATCTGCCTCGGCCTCCCAGGGTGCTGGGATTACAGGCCTGAGCTATGTGCCCAGCCCTTTTTCTTCCTTGATTACACTTTTAAAATACTATTCCAATTTTATTTTTATTCATTCATTTATTTATTTTTTTATTTGGGGAGGTTGAGGAACTTTTTCTCCCCAGTTATTTATTTAGCATCTGAGTAACAGTGGGCAAGGCGAGGCCCACCCTGCTTCTGGGGCCCTCACTCTTGGAAAAGCAACTTCTCTCCTCGAGCAGGGGAGGATGACCAGCTCCCATGTGAAAGGGGGAAGGCTGAGAAAGACAGAGACTGGAAAGAGAAAACAAAAAGCAGGAAAAGTCATGGGTTTACAGCACACAATTCAAACCAGTTTCTAATTCTTCCCTATCTCCATTTTTAGGACAAAATATGGTCACTTGGTGAGGGCACCGGAGGCAGGGTCTGCGGGGCAGCCATCCACGCCTCACCAGCTCAGGCCATGATTCTGGGCTCATCATTCTGAGCTTGTTCTCTAACTAGAGGGATTCTGATAGAGTCCCTTTAAGAGCAAAACAGTCATGGATATGTTCTTCAAAGTTGATGACAGGGTTTTCTTAACATTTTGAATGATATCCAAAGTGCTCTTTGATTTTTAGCAACTCAGAAGTTGCTAGGTCAATGATTGCAAATTCCATAAATGTCATATTTCATAGGTAGATAGTAATAATTGTAACTTCTTCTTTACAGACACCTCAGTGATTTTTTTTAGTGACGGAGCTGACGTCTAAAGGGTAGCTCTTTAAAGTTCAGAGCCAACTAAGATAGTGAGATACTCCATCAGGTGTGTGAGTGGAGTTTTCATCTAATGTGGAGCACTGTGAGAGGGCTTTGGGCTTTGCCTGCCACCTTTGGGTCCTGAATCCTGGCTCTGCCATACTCTAGCCCAGTGGAAGTGTTAGCCAGTCATCGGCATTTTGGTGTCCGTTTTCCCATTTGTAAACATGCCCTCTGAAGATCATTGTGAACTTGGAATGATATATATATACACACTCAGCTTAAAGTGCTCAGTTTGCATCCAGTAAAAGTCAGGTAATATCACTCTCCCCTTTCTGTGTCACATCTCTGTATTTTTTTAGCCAACTGCTTGACTTTGCCAGGAGTTTCCTGGACCCGGGGGACTATTTCAGGGTCTGGCCCCAAGTGCACCCCTTTCCTTTCCTTTCCTCTTTTCCAAGCTGGCAGTGTTGTGGAATGCAATCTTTCTAATTTATTGTCCCTTTCATTGTCAGAGTTTTGACATTACTTCCTAAGATAAAACAGAGTTTAAAAAGTGTTAGGATATGTCAAAGCTTAAATTGTACAGAATTCTTACCATTCCAACTTCTGGTATGATTCTTGCTTTCCTTGCAAACATGTTCTCCATTTATTCAAAAAGCACCTGCTTTCTCCTTTCTCCACGAAGACCCTCTTCCTCCAGAAGGATCAGTCCCAGTGGGGGTGGGCTTGTGTGGTGGGGTGACTATGATAGATTTCTGCTTCATGTAGGAAAGGTCCTTTGGGAATTCTTTGACAAACTCAGTACAAAGCTTGTTGTAGTAATAATTTCTCAAATTCAAAAAGTGCTGTAGTTACTCAGTATAGGATTTCTAATCTTACCAAAGAAAAGTATCACTGCAATTTGTGAGGAAACTATATTGAGAAGTAGATTGTAAAATTTATCTTTTATAAGCACATTATCCTTTTCTAAAGAACTTGTGAGCAAACTGCTATCTTGCTGAAATACCAGTTGATTATTGATTTTCCTAAATAACTGTTTTGCTTTATCTTAAAGCTCATACAAGGTATAACTGGTAAAGGTCATCTTTTCTGACATTTTATGTTTTTTTTTAATCTCACCTTCCCCCACTTCCTTTTTATTGTTTACATTCAGACTTAGTAACTTTTCCTGTATTTTAAATATTTTTAAGCCACTTTAAATATTTCCTGAAATCAGGTGTTGAATAAAAGCTGTTATATTTGTGAGCATTCAAATTGTGACATCTCTAAATCCTTCATTTTCCCACAATAATTGTACTTATTATTTCTTTCTTTCTGTGTTCCATCAACTGTGTGCAAAAATACTTTGTAAATCATCTCTTTTAAATGCTACAACAGCACGATGCACAAGATGTTATTTCGCTTTTGTAGGTGAGACAACTAAAGCGTGAAGAGGTTAAGGTCATGAAATTAGTAAATTAGGAAGTCAGATTTTCAACTCAGTTGGACCCAGTGCTTAAGCTCTAGCCTCTACCATTTCTAATTACTTTAAAAAGGGGATAAGGTGAGTTGGTCTTCCTTCTTTTGAAGGCCTATTGACTCTTATGAATGTCAGTATTTGGCCTATCAAAATCTTCATTGACAACAGTATTTGAAGAATTCAATGTTCTGGGACTTTAAAATATGTTAGAATAATTTAGCATTGTTATCTAATGTCAAATTATAAATCAAGGTCAATATAATAGACATTTTAATTTGCAATCATTCCTAAGATAATTTTACCTGAATTTATTTAAAATTTGTAGAGAGTGGTCAGAGGAGATTATTAGATGTATCATTACAAATTATGGTTATTGTGAAATTGTGAAATTCAGTAATTGCTCATGTGAAGACAGGTTCTCCTAGGGTTGAATTTTTATCATTGTTGTTCTTATTCTTTTATTTTATTTATTTTATCCCTCTGAGAATTTAGACAGATGTTCATTTTTAAAGTGAATTGTAAATTCATCTGAAAGTGAGCTGATGTCCTTTGGTGTTGCCTCTCACCCTGCCTGGAAGCAGGAGGGCTCCCTCCAGCCTGGCCTCCGAGTGGCCCTGACCAGCAGTGAAAGAGGGCAGAGGAGGCAGGAGGGAGGCAGCCTGTCTTCTTCTGCCCTTGACTGAGAAGTCCGAAGGGCTATGTTTTCCTCACTTGAGAGTATGCCTTTATGGTTTTTATGCAGAATATGAAGTGGCAAGAGGGAAGTATTTTCTTTTTCTCTTTTTGTTCCCAATTCCCTTATTTTTTTTCTTTTTTCCTAATCTTTTGGAAAGCATCCCCCTTCCAGGCATTTAAAAGCTTTTTTGGCATCTAATGCCGCCAGTGTTAACACTGGCAATTGGTGCAATTTACAATAGTACATTAAATATAAATCTGATTTTTATATCACTTACTTAAAGTCTTTTTGTGATAACCCTTGTTGGTAATGATAGATATGTATTATAAATTATTGCCTGTGTAGTCTATGCAGTTCAATTATATGGAGGTAAGCAATAATGTGCTAATTTAAGAAGTATTAACGAGTCTTTATATTTAATTTTTGTTGTGTCTTTATCATCTTTCAATAAGGCCAGGAGACTTTCTATGTCCTTGAGTTAGGTAATTTCCTGTCTGGGAAAGAGACACTGAGTAATTAAAATAAATGATTTTAAGCACTTTTTGGAATTTCCAATTAACTTCTGATATAAACCTTTCTCATCTGGATAACTTCTCAGCCTTGAAAGTTTTAGTGGAATGCCCTGTTCCCCTGGTGTGATTAGAGCATTGCAGGGTATGTGAGCATTTAGCTGTTTATTATTCTGCCCTGCGAAGCAGAATATTTTTTCAGCTTTCCTGGTCTGTCTCTTTCTGTGAATGGGCACATTTGTTTGGGTTTCACTGCCCTGTGTTTGATTTTTGTCTGTCTGAAGTCTCCTCGTCCGCAGGCCCTGCAGCAGTGTTTTGCTCAGAGCACCAGCCTGAGGTTTGGCTTTCCTCTCCGCTTACTTAATTCTCTAGAGACCTTTTGGCTTCTGTTTCATTTTTTATTGTTGTTCTAGGGTCTGTGCCTTTACTAAACCGATTTCTCCCTCAATTGAACCTTGCTTTTTCTCAGCTTCAGTCGAGGTTCAGGTAGGAGAAGCAAGATTTACTGCAAAAGATTCGAAAGGTTGTTTTCTTGTCCCTGGAGTGGTGCACGCGGGGTCTGCACCTTCTGGACGCGCCTGTTGGTGCCTCTGGGGTAGTACAGAACCCTGGTGCAGCAGGGCAGTAAAACTTGTTTTTTAAAAAATATATATATTTTTAATTTCAAAATATTAAGGGGTGAGAATGTTTTAGGTTCCATGGCTTTTTTTGGTAATGCTTGAGTCCCAGCTGTGCGTGTGCGTCCCCAAGTAGTGTTCCCCTCCTCGCCTGGCCCCTCCCCTGCTCCATTTCCCCGGAGTCTGACTCCCCTGTGCAGGCCGTGCCCATCGTTAACTGCAGTTTAACAGGAGCACAGGTGGTGCTTGTTTTTCCATTCTTGAGATACTTCACTTAGGAATCGTTTCCAGTTCCATAAGGATTGCTGGAAAAGGCATTAATCCATCTCTTTCTTTGGTAGCTGAGTAGTACTTTGTAGTATTCGTATTCTACTTCTTCTTCTATTTTTTTTTTTTTTTTTTGAGAGAGAGTCTCACTCTATCACCCAGGGTAGAATATTGTGGGATCATCATAGCTCAGAGCAACCTCAAACTCCTGGGCCCAAGACGTCCCCTTGCCTCAGCCTCCTGAGTAGCTGGGACTCCAGGTGCCCAATGCAATGCCCAGCTTTTTTTTTTTTTTTTAAGGTAGGGACAGGGTCTTACCCTCTCTCAGGCTGGTCTCAAACTCCCAAGTTCAAGCGATCCATCTGCCTCAGCCTCCCAGAGTGCCAGGATCACAGGTGCAAGCCACCACAGCTGGCCTTATTCTACTTTTTTATTAATTTGCTCATGAATTAAGGGGCACTTGGTTGGTTCCATCTTTGCAATTGTGATTGTTGCTACAATAAACATTTGCGCGCAGGTGTCTTTTTGGTGAAAAGCTTCTTTTCCTTTGGGTAAATTCCCAGCAGTGACAATGCTGGGTCGAATAGTAGAAACATGTACCAAAGGAAGGGGCAGGGCGATTGACGGTTCCCACGCTGCACTGTGCGTTGTGATGTACAGGTCACCTTCCAGATGGACCAGCTCATCTCGTAGGAGATGTGCTGGAAATAGGGCCACTGATAGGTCTTTAATTAGATTTTTTATTATATATTTTTTTCAAAGGCTTACAGGAGGCCCAGGCTAGGTCAAATAAGTTAGTTTCTCTTGCAGCTGACATGATAAAATAGACTGTGAAATGCCTGAGCTACGTGGCAGTAGGGATCACATTCATTGTGTGCCCTCCTCTGTCTTTGACACCTGCAGTTTCCAGGCTATTATGGGTACATGATAAATATTTTTGATAAAAGTAAAATGTAATCTAGACATGATATACTGTGTATATTCCTTCTTGATCTTCTCAAGGGGATTTTATATGCTTTCATTTAAAATGTCTAGAGATTATAAATAGAACATGAGTCTTGTTATGGTCTTCATGAAAGTGGATTAAAATTCAGAGAAAGCTTGCAGGGATTTGTTTCATTTCAACTATCAATATGAGAGTGTTCTTCCTGGGAAGGCTGTGACAAGAAGCTCAGATACTCTGTTTCCTGGGGCTATGGCTGATACTGCACCAGATAAGATGAAGCCGGAATTACCATCTGACATGCTCCTGTCAGGAGCTGTCATGAGTTGCTGCTTTTACTGGGAAGAAATTGGTCAGTAATATGAAGGCCTTGATACAAGAGTGACTATCCTGGCACAGAATGTGTGAAATAAAGAACTCTGTACCGTTTCTCAACCCATTTGGGAATAATTTGGCTTAAAATGACATTGGAGAAGTTTTTCTACATTATACATACAGAGAACAATGTGGCTGTGGTGACAGGGACTCCAATAAGAACACAAAATTGTTTAGAAAATGTACAAGGCATTGACAAGCAGAAAAGCTTATGTGATTTCAAATTCTATGAAGCTGTTTCTAAAATATATTAATGCTAATAGCATTGTCTTGATTACCTTTGATTTTTATCCAGAGTGTGGTATTATAACGTATCTCTTACAATTAATTGTGCTTTGTTAAAATCAGTACAACAACGTGACATTACATAAAATGCCATAAGTATTGTAATGAATAAATGTACCAGGTAAGAACCCACACATTTTAAAAAAGAAAGAAAGAAAAAGAAAATAGGTGAAAGGTTGACAAGGGTGAATAGAGGAAAGGACTGACGATACAGATCCTTAGGAAAAAAGAGAAGTTTAGAATCGAGTCTTCCCTAGGCCTCGGGGGTGTCTGACATGGGGCTTGCCAGCTACAGAGCCTCGAGCTGATGTGTGGTGACATCAGTCAGCACCTTCAGTTATTCTTCCAAGGTTGTGCCAGCTTCTTCCTTGACCCTCACCCAAACCCCCAGCAGACATCTAATAACTTAGGCTACAACCTAGGAGTCCTTCTTGATTTTGCCTTCTCCCTATCCCCCACAGCCAACTCATCAGCACTTCTGTACTTCTGTTTCCAAAATAAACTTTTAAACTGCACTAGAACCTCTGTGAGTTGAACACCCAGGGAACTTTATGAGGAACTGGGCCTGCTGTTCTGATACTGATATGCACGTGTGGTGCGTGTCTGGGCTATGGAAATGAGGTCAACTTGAGGAGGGGGTCAGTGTGGGGATGGATCAGTATGGGTAGGTGGTCATTGTGAGAGGGGTCATTGTGAGGCAGGTCAGTGTGGGGAGGGGTTAGTGTGTATCGGTGCCCACAGTGTCATCCCCTCACTCCGGGAATAAAAACAGCTGGGACAGCGGATTGAAGGTACAAATGCCTGCAAGAGACAGGCTTCCCATATCTCCAGGGAGAGCCCCGAGCAACCTCTGCTGTGGCCTTTTATTGACGCATTAAACAACAGGTGTGGGGGGACCTACATACTAGGATCACGTGCTTAATGGGCGCTGAGTGCTCTTTCCCCACAGGCTGACTCCCACCCTGCTGCACCACAATGTTCAAAGTATAACACCTGCTTGCTAAGGAGCGAGTAATCTTATCTCATTAATGCCTGCAGCTGCTTGAGGGCTTGTCTCTGGGCAACTGAACACGTCCATGCTAGCTAGGAGATTGGTGCACAGTCTCTACAAGTGTGGGGAGGAGTTGCTGGGGAGGCTCGGTTGTATTTGTCTCAGTCTCACTGCCAGCCCTGGCCCCAAGACACTAACATTTCTTTTCTGGCCTACGGTAAGATGGTTCCAATGTACATTCTAATCTCCCTTTTCACACTCTTTTTTTGTTTGTTTTTGCTTTTTATTTCAAAGTACCAAGGGGTATAAATGTTTTTGGTTACCTTGGATTACTTTTGTGATGCTTGAGTCCCAACCACAGGCATGCTCCTCACCCAGACAGAGTTCACTGTACCTGTTAGGTAGGTTTTCCCCCTTCCTTCTTCCCCCTCCCACTGTTTGATTTCCTCTGAGTTTTACTTCCCTCTGTGCACATGTGTGTTCATCAATTAGTTCTAATTATTTTTTTCTAATGATTTTGGTTTCTATTTTTTTTCCATTAAAGTCCATTGATCATCACAACCACCCAGGAAATACAATTAAAGAGAAAGCAAATGTCCAACTGAGATATAAGAACCCAGAGCTATGGCAGGAACGTAGCACTGGACCACTGGGTGTTACAAGGGGGTGAAGGGTGATCCCCGTGGAGTGTGGCCACCATCCTGGAAGACCCAGGAGGGAGGCCTGGTCGGGTGGTTATACTAATCGCTGTGCAGTGACGGTGTTGAGCTGGTTGGCTTCCTTTAGGGTCTAGCTCTTTGGGAAGGTAGTTGTGAGAACAAAGAGGGTGGCGGCTGTAGCTGGCCGCGCATTCACCATGGACAGTCAGATGTCACTGACCCTGTGGCTGTGGTTAAAGCTCTGCTCCAGCTCCCCACTGTTGGCAAGCTGACTTTGGATATTTGCGGCAGGCTCTGACTTGTTGATTAAGATAGAAGAGCTGGATTTGACTTTATTTTTGGCCTGTTGGGCTGAGCAGCTGGTGCTCAACACCTGGGATCAGTGCTGCCCAGTTTCTGGCCCTCCCTAGTGAAGGCTCTAAAGACTCCCATGGGCTTCATGAAGTCTTCCTCCCACTGTGCCTCCATATCCAAGTCCACTTGCCCAGCATGAGCTGACCTCTGCAGCTCTGCTGCTACCTCCCTTCTAGGATAGACACCAGAAACTGGGCATTGGATGGGTCTTGATAGCTTCTGAGTTCACCACTGTCCAGCCTGAATCCACTCTACCGGAGAACCCATGCTATATGAACATCTCGGCTGGAATGCAGCCGCCTTTCTTCTGCTGCGATGGTAGACTCTCCCTCTGCTGCTGCCCCAAGGCGGTAGCCACCCCTGCAAATTTCTTTAGTGCTTTTGGTCACTCACTCCACAGCTACAGCTCCATGCTCTTTGGCACTTTTAAAGAGATAGGATGGCACCTGTGGCTCATTGGGTAGAGTGCCTGTGGCTCAGTGGGTAGGGTGCCAGCCCCATATATGGAGGGTGGCAGGTTCGAACCCGGCCCCAAGCAAATTGCAACAACAACAAAATAGCCGGGCATTGTGGCAGGCGCCTGTAGTCCCAGCTACTCGAGAGGCTGAGGCAAGAGAATAAGCCCAGGAGTTGGAGGTTGCTGTGAGCTATGACACCATGGTACTCTACTGAGGGTGATAAAATAAGACTCTGTCTCTTAAAAAAAAAAAAAAAGAGAGAGAGAGCGATCGTTCACCAACTTGTTGGACTCTTCTTTCTGGGAAGGCCAACAATCTGCCATCCACTCTTCTCTGTGCCCCCAGCATAAAACCTCTGTCATTTCTCCTCCTCCTCATCCTCATTTTAATCATTATGGGGTCTCTGAAGGATGTCACCCTATCATCACTGCAGGTCCCAGATGGCTTTCTTCAACATCTGTCACCACCACAAACGCCCTTAGCACCTCCTGTTCACCACAGCCATCTTCATTCTGTGCTGCTTAGTTCCAGTTTAATAAGAGCACATGCGGTATTTATTTCTACACCCTTGAGACACTTCCTTAGATTAATGGTCTCCAGATCCATTCAGACCATTGCAAAAGGTATTATTTCAATCTTTCTTATAGCTGAGTAGTACTCAGTATGGTCTATGCACTCATATGAGGTGTGCATAGACCACATCTTGTTAATCCACTTGTGAATCGATGGGCACTTTGTTTTATTCCACATCTTTGCAATTGTGAATTGTGCTGCTATAAACATTGGAGTGCATGTGTATTTTTGATAAAAAGACTTCTTTTCCTTTGGGTAAATATCCAGTAGTGGGGTTGCTGAATCAAATGGTAGTGGAATCTCCATTCTGTTTTCCATAGAGGTTATACTAATTTGCAGTCCCACCAGCAGTGATAAGCATTCCTTTCTCTCTACATTCATGCCAGAATCTATTGTTTTTGAACTTTTTAATAAAAGCCGTTGTAATAAAGGAAAGTTGATATCTCACTGTAGTTTTAATTCGCATTTCCCTGATGGTCAGTGATGTTGAGAACTTTTTCATGTTTGTGGGCCATTTGTCTGTCTTCTTTTGAGAAGCTTCTGTTCATGTCTTTTCCTACTTGTTAATGAGATTGTTTTTTCCTTACTGATTGCATGAGTTCTTTGTAGGTTCTGGTTATTAGTCCTTTATTGGATGTGCAGCTGACAGGTAGTTTCTCCCATTCTTCAGGCTGTCAGATCTGCAGGTTGTATCCTTACTGTCCAGATCTTGCTATTCCTTTATTTCCCAGTAGACTGATACTTTAAAGCATAAATAAAATTAATTCCTTTCTGTGTTCAAAATCCTACACTGGGTTCCCTTGACTCCGAGAATAGCATGCAAACCCCTGCAGCACTGGAGGGAGGCCCCTCATGCTGCGTCCCCCTCTCAGCTGGCTCCAGCCGCACTGGTGCCTCTGTTCCCTGTTTTTTTTTTTTTTTTCTTCCACATCAGCTCCAATGTCTCTGTCTGTGAGGACCTTCCCTTTCTATCCTATCCAAAGTTGTCCCCATTTGCCACATTGCTGTGTTATCTCCTTCACAGCACTCCTTAAGATATAAAATTTATTTGTGTATTTTTTACCTTCTTACTAGAGGCAGAAACTGGTGACTTTTTCACTGCTGCGTTCCCACTTCTTAGAACAAGGCATGGAATTTTTAGTAAGTACTCCATGAACACTAGTTGAGTGAGAGACTTCCTTTCTTAGAAGTCCTCCTGTGCCTTTAGGGACCACAGGCTACCACATCTCTCCACATCTTTCTCTCCATGTGACTTAGAGAAATCCAGGGGCCTTGCTACCCCACATTTTGGTTTCCAGATAGCTCTTTCCTGCTCTCCCCAAAACAAACCTCCCGCTAAACAACACATGCAAATAGGCCATAGGTGGGAAGGGTGTGGAAACAATCCCTTTTGTTGTCCTAAAGGTTCACACTTGGCTGAATCCCAGTAGAGGCATAGACTGGGCCGAGCTGGGATTCTTGATGTATTGATCGTTAAATTCTGTGCCTGTTATTCATTCCTCATCTCCAAAGTAAAGTGACTCTTCAGATATGTGAAACATATCTTAGAGGCTTCTGAGAAGGAAAAGTGAAATGATATTGCCCTTCCTGAAATCTCTTTTAATCAAAGAGAGGTTAGGAACATGGCAAAATTCCAGTGTTTTATATGCATTTGTGTTTGTGGTTAATTGACATCAGGGGAAGGCCAAATGATACTAGTTCCTCCACTTTAGAAACAGGAATTTTGTGGTAGTTTGCACAAAGGTGTGCCCCTCAGTCTTTGCTGCCAAGAATGTGCGCCTCCATGAATTGTTTCAGGTGACCAGTAACAGACGCTCCACTTTCACCCTGGTATCTACACCTCCATGACTCGTTTGTGTGTCCAGTCACAGATGCTCCACTGTCACCCTAATATCTACATCTCCATGACTTGTGTGTGTGTCCAGTCACAGATGCTCCATTTTCACCCTGGTATCTACATCTCCATGACTTGTGTGTGTGTCCAGTCACAGAAGCCCCACTGTCACCCTAATATCTACATCTCCATGACTTGTGTGTGTGTCCAGTCACAGACGCTCCACTTTCACCCTAATATGTACACCTCCATGACTTGTGTGTGTGTCCAGTCACAGAAGCTCCACTGTCACCCTAATATCTACATCTCCATGACTTGTGTGTGTGTCCAGTCACAGACGCTCCGCTGTCACCCTAGTATGTTCACCTTCATGACTTGTGTGTGTGTCCAGTCACAGAAGCCCCACTGTCACCCTAATATGTACACCTCCATGACTTGTGTGTGTGTCCAGTCACAGACGCTCCACTTTCACCCTAGTATGTTCACCTTCATGACTTGTTTGTGGTAAAAAGTCACAGAACCTCAACTTCCATCCTGAGTCTAGGGAGTGCTCAGTTTCCAGCAGTAGCCCTCAAGACCCTCTGGAAACACAGCCAGCAAGTTGGTAAGCAGAAGCCTGCCCTCTGCAGCCCTCGCTTCCTGCTCTGGCACCCCTTTTCTTTAGCAAAGCAGCTCCCCTGTTCTTTATTTTGTGTCAGCCTTCTGTGTAATGCACTTGTTGACCAAAGAGGTCCACAAAACAAGTTTAAAAACCACAGGCCAACACTACTGCAGTTCCAAGTGAGAATTTAAAATATAAGAATTTGTAATGGGAACAATCAACTAACATTTTATAATAGCTTTATTTGCAGAAGCAAATATGGAGAATGGGCTCGAACTCAGAATTATAAGCACAAGTAAATTTCTGTTTAAAACAAAACAAAACACGTTTCAGTTATAGCACATAAAGCTTTGAAGTGGGGCACTTCCCCCCTCTTCTGTTACAGAAAATGACCTCAGGGTACTGCCGTGAGTAAGACAGAGCCAGGATTAGAACCAGAGGGGCCTCGCTTTTCTTCTGGCTCTCTCTCAATTATTCTTCCTCATCCCCACACGCTGTTCTCTCAAGATTAACTCTTTGAGAGATACAAAAAATTTCTAGGGAAAAGTACATATTTTTAGAGTGTTTAGAAGGGTCTATGACAAGAACCAAAAGTGTCCTTTAAATCAGATGGACACATTTGAAAATTCCTTAACTTTAATTTTTGTTTCATCTGGTCACTGTGTATTTATTCTTTTGCTCTGGCAAATGCCTTAGGTATAAGGAAGACTTTTAAAAACATTTTCTGTTCCTTTTTAGCTCTTTGTATTTAAGGTGTTGTCCTTGTGAGACACATGTCCTCACAAAAGAAAACATTATAATGTTGCTGCCTCTGGAGCCTGCCTCTTGCTTGTCATCTTCTTACTATTTCTGAGGCTGTACTCTGAAATACACTGCTGCCCTTTCTTGGTATGTAGGGTACTTTGTGCCTGTTTCTTTTAGCATCTTCTCTTTGGTCCACATGTCTAGAGAACTAATTATAAAGTCCAGTGGGTGTGCTTCAAGCTTGCAGAACTCTCCCTCTATAGGTTTACTACATCTAGGACATCTATTTGCTAAGAACTGTGCTAACCAGTTGGCCAGGAAAGTTTCTGTGGTTTTCCTTCTGTTCTTTTAGTCTGTAAAGACTCTTCCTTTTTAAGTCTACAGTCTTCCAAATTTAAGATTATATGTTTCTCATTGTGTGTCCTCACTCACATGTGGGAGCTGACAAAGTGGCTCTCATGGAGGTAGCCAGAGGCTGGGGAGGGCTCAGGCAGGGGTAGGTGAAGATAGGTTGGTTAATGGGTATAAGCATGCAGCTAGGTGAAAGGAATAAATTTTAGTGTTTGGTAGGACAGTAGAGCGACTATATTTATCAGCAATTTACTATATATTTCAAAATAGCTAGAAGAAAAGATTTGAAACCTTCTCAACACAAAGGTCAAATGTTTGAGGTGATGGATATCCCAGTTACACTGCATGTATCAAAATATCACACGTCCCCCATAAATACAGGCAATCATTGTGTATCAATAAAAAAGATTTGCCATTTCTCTGTTGCAAGCTCTTAGCCTGCTTTTTTATAACTTTCCTTCTGCTTCTTTCTCTCTCTCCTTCCCATCCTTCCCAAGATAGCGTTAATGCTGCTCCCACCACGGTTTCCATCAGACTGCAGCACACGTTCTGGGTTTGACCGAGCAGCTCCTGACCTCATCTTTTCTTGTGTTGCTGTATGATGTTCTGACTGTGTTGTGTGCAGAAGAAATGGAGCCGTTTTCCAATATTCTGATAAGTGTCTGTTTTCTGCCCTTTTCCCCGGACCGCCAGGGCTGGGTCTGTGTGTGCATTACAGCGGCTCTCCTTGCTGACATCTCCTGAATGGACTTTATTGTTTGGGGTCCTCCTGGGTAAGAGGTGGCACTTATATACATGCGGCATCATTTTATTTTTAAAAATGCTATTTTTCTGAATAATCACAGTCCATGCGAACACTTTTCCCAACTTTCAGGCAGTTTGCAATCTCAGCCATATGGGAGCAAATACAGACTTCCTGGGTGCTCTTTCCTCATGTAGGTCACTGATAAAAATAAACAACTGGGTGCTTTTCCTCTTGGTGTAGAAAGTAGGTCACTGTGGTCCAATGGAGACCATTTCCTCATCTCGTTGTGTTCCAGGGATGTGGCTAGTTGTCATGTCAGCCAGTGGCTGTGGCTCCAACATTCACTTTTACTGAAAACTCCATATGAATATCATGGTGGAGGTTTTGTTTTATTTTCCTTTATCCTCTGTGTGTGTGGGGGAATGTGTGTATGGTCTCCATCGGACCACAGTTTTGTTTTATTTTACTTTAGCCTGTGTGTGTGTGTGTGGGGAGAATGTGTGTACGTTCATGTGTATAAGGAATAAAGAGATTGAATTTCCAGCTGCATCTCACTCCCCCATGATAACTGACATTAACAGACAGGTCTATAGGCTTCTAAAGATGTTTAAACCTAGAGGCACATACAGAGGGTTTTAAAAAATACTATCACACTATACAAATACTCTGAGATTTTCTTTTACCATTTAAAATGACATAATCAGGGTTCCTCTAGGTTAACATCCTGCTCTCTTTAATAGCTACATAATGCTCTGCAGTCTATGTGCACAGCAATGTATTTCATCATCCCTATGGATGGGATGTTAAGGGTTTTTCCTAATTTTTTTTTCTGCTAAAAATGTTGTTTTACAACACTATAATGTTACAATGCATACATCTTTTCCTTGTGGTGCTTTTATTGTTGTAGGACAGATTGCTCAAAGTACAACTGCTAGACCAAGGTGTACACGTTTCCTATTGTATTAGATAAGGCCCATACTTTGCAAAAGTTGTAGCAATCATGTTTCAGCCAGCAGTATAGGCGGAAAGTGTCCATTTTCTACAACCTTGTAAATATTCCTTTAATTGTAGGCTAAACTTATGGTTAAAAAACAGTATAACAGTATCATGTTTTAATTTTTATTTCTCTTTGTCCACTGAGAAGTCCAGTAGCTTCTTTTGCTTTATTAGTTTGTTAAAAGTTATGGTCATTTAGATTTCCTCTCATGAATATCCTGTTTGTAGCCTTTGCCTATTCTTATTTTCAGTTTTCTTCTTTTTAATTTGTAGTGCTATTTATTTATTTATCTGATGCAGGGTCTTGCCCTGTTGCCTGGGCTAGAGTGCAGTGGTGCAATCACAGCTCACTGCAGCCTTGAAGATTTGTGTCAGCCACTTGTGTCAGCTTCAGCTTCCCAAGTGATGCTCCAGTGCGCACCACCACATCCAGCTAATTATTTTTATTTTATGGGGGTCTTGCCGTGTTACTCAGGCTGGTCTCAAACTGGATTATAGACACGAGCCACCATGCCTGCCTTTAATTTTCTCCTATTACTCACGTCTCATATTACATATAGTAGGGTATGTTTGTCACAATTAATGAACTAATATTATACATTATTTTTAACTAAATTCCATGGTGGAATCTAGATATCCTTATTTATTGAGGTTTTTTTTAGTTCTTTCATCAGAGTTTTATACTTTTCCACATACAGATTTGGTATGCATATTATACATAAGTATTTTATACTTTTGGTGCTATCATAAATGGTACTATTTTTTAAGTTTCAAATTTCAGTTGTTCATTGCTTTTATACTATAGAAAAGCAATTGGACTTGCTTATTAGTTTCCAGGAGGTTTCTGCTGCTGTTGTTTCTTTGATTTTTTTTGTATTGATAATTATGCCATCTGGAAATAAAGAAAGTTTTATTTCCTCACTTCCAATTTGTTTACTCTTTATTTCTTCTTCTAATCTTTTTGCACTAATTAGGACTTCTAGTACAATGGTGAATAGGAGTGGTGAGAGGAGTTGTGCTTGCTTTGTTTCTTCTCCAAGGGAGTAAGCGTCCACTTCCTCACCGGTTTGTATGATGTTGGCTTTTGCAGATGTTCTTTATCATTTTGAGGAAGTTACCTTCTATTCCTTGTTTGTGGTCTGTCACATATTTTACAAATATTATCCTCACCCTATAATTTATATTTTATTTGATTTATTGTCCTATACACATTTTATGATTATTTTAATGATCTTTATACCTCAAGATCTTCTTACATGAGGTGTCAAATAAACTTCAAGCTTCCTTGTGTCATTGACTTCTTCTGTTACCTCTTTATTTTTCTCTCCAATAACTAAGAACTCTTAGTGTCTGAGGGATTAGAGGTCAGATTTTTCTGGGTTCAATTCCTAGACCACTACTTACTAGTTGTCTGATGTTGGGAAACTTCCTTAACCTCTCTGTGTCTCAGAAAGTTGGGGCATTACGTTTTATTCAGAGGATCCCTGAAACAAAGATGTGAGTGCTCAACATGGGGTTGCTGCCATGTTTGCTCATTGTGATGGCAGTCCTGCATTCTTCTGAATTCTTGAAAAGATTCAGATGACACAGTGGGCTTTGTGGCATGTTTGGTGAACAGAAGTGACCAGAATATAGTGCCATTTATGCATCTATTTTGCTCTGTGAGCAGAGAGCTATCTTTGTCATATTCTAGATCCAGCCATGTTATATCACTGTTATAAATAAGTACTCCTTTTCTAATTATTAGTTTTGGCCTGAACAGTGGACGTGATATCACATTTTTAGTGTAGGGAAACTCAATAGGAGGCAAACACTTTATAGTGTTTGTAGGTCAATGCAAAGAATATTATTAAAGAGTTACTAGTTCATAAAAGAAAATTCTCAGTGTATGTTATTTATTTATTTATTTATTTATTTTTTAATTTTTATTAAATCATAATTATGTACATTGGTTCAATTATGGGGCACAATGTGCTGACTTTATATACAATCTGAAATATTTTCTTTGAACTATTTAACATTATTTATTATTCACATTCAAATGGGGTTTGTAGCCCAGCACAGGCAGTTGGCTGGGGGGAGAAGTTGGGGATGACTGAACTGCCTTGTCTCAGTAGGGATTTTCTTTCTCAGATTGATGTAACAAATTGGGAACTTCTTGGCTGGAAATTGCCAGGGTCCTAGTGGGAAGAGGGTTTAATTGGAAATGTGCTATTGGAATTTCTGAATTTAAAGAAGTGTGGCTGTTGAAGACACACCCAGCATTATGTTTGGGATGTAATATTTGCCAACCGTGTAAGACTAGCGTGTGTCCTGGGCTAGACAGGGAGCCATCTGGGTGCAAGGAGCACATTGTTTCCCTTGCTTTAAATTGTTTGACCTTTCTTGATATCTCAAGATATAAAATCGTAATCAGACTTTTCATTATTTAGCTCACAGAATCTTGTGAGAACAGAATAGAATAATGTGGATATAAGAGTCTTCATTTGTTTTCATTGCTTAATGGGCTGAAATCCCTATTGCTTAGCAATCTCACCGTGGCTGGAAGCACGGCTCTGCACTCAGACATGCTGTGAGCTCAGACTCCTACTCTGCTACACAGCCGTGGCCTTGCACAGTTCACTTGACCTCTCTAAGCGTCACTGTCCCCTCTTGTAACATGGAAATAGGGATCGTCCCTCCCTCTGTCAGCTGCTGTGAGAGTTAAATTGGGCACTGAGTGTCTAGTGTAAGCGTGGCATGTAGGGCCTCGAATGTGCTCAGCACAGTGGCTGCTGGTGTCCACATCACCGGAGCATGGAAGGCTTTTGATACCTGATTTTTCCAACCTCATCTAGCATAATTACCCCTATAAACTCACCCTTGTTTATCCTGAATGTTCTCCTCTATTATAACACATCCCACGTATTTCCTGAGTTTTATCTACCATTAGACTGTGTCTTTGTGATGCTGGAAATGTTAACTAACTTATTCATAGCTGGATCCTCTTTAGTTATCACTTAGTGGGATTGTAGCCAGTTGCCTTGAGAAAATCGTGTAGAACTGAACTAATAGAGGGATAATCACAAATATATTAGAATTGGTCAGATACCTGTGCATTCAGTGTGTTAATGATTCGGTGAGTGAAAATTTCTATGTATGTTAGGATACCATAAATATGTCATCAATGTTTGGCTTCAGTATCTATGTTTGGCTTCTTGATATTAAAATAAATCGGAAGTATTTCCAACAAAATCTGAATTTCTAGCTTCCCAGAGAAGTTTGGAGAACTAGTGGCATTAACTCCATTGATGCATAGAAGTAGTTGGCGTTCTTCAATCAGATCCAGTCTCCACTCAAATGATGGGCGACAAGGACACGCAATGCTAGCGGCTCTTTATGTGGCCACTAGCAGAAAGTTCATCCTTCCCTCCAGAAAAAAGGTGATTTTATAAATGCAGATAAGGGAAATTTGTACTCTTTAGTCACCTGGGAGTGACTAAAACTAGTCTACCTGAGAGTGGGAGAGTGACACCCACACCTCGCCCTTGCCTGAACCGTGTTCCTCAGCAGGTGTGACTTACTGAAGTTTGCATCTCTTCTGGCCACACAGTCTCACCATTGAAAATCCTATTCACGATGGCTAATGTTGATTTTGTTCTATGCTCTTCTAAGAAGCTCTACAGTTTATGAAGATAAATCTGAGTTCCTTATGGAGATGGTGGTTATGTTGTATGAGCCCTGTTCTCTTACTCACGATGCTATTGCCACCTGGGGGCATATGGTGCAGCCACACAGCGACAGAGCAGAGGGCTTCAGGCGGTAGTGTTAGGGGTTCATGTAGGAGAGTGTTTGATGTTGGCATCGGGCCAGCTTAAAATGGTATATGTGTATTTGCCTTGCTTTACAAAGTCAGATTTTGGACCTGTAAGGCAACTTTATTCTATTTTTGTTTTTGTTTTACTAGCTAGTCCAAATCCTCATATCAAAGATGGAAACCATCTTTGGTTATACCATTTTTTTCATATACCTTCAAATGTTGACCATGACATCTGACTAATTAAATTAAGGTGTGTCATCTCTTGTGGCTATACATTCATCCCATAAATTCCCAGACTTTGGAGAATGCCCACAACCAACAAAGGAAAATGATTTAGCAGTGATCTAGTTAATTTGCTCAATGGAGATATCCCAATTGGCTATATCATAGTCTGTTTTGGAAACTGAATTTTTTACATTAACTTTATTGTTTACATTAGGTAAATTGAACATAAAATTGCCATATCACTTTATTCCATGTTTTGCGGACCCAGCATAAAAGGCAGATTAAACAAAGGGATGTATTTTTCTCTGACAGTGTGTGGGAATTTAAGGTTCTTATCAGAGTTATGTTAATGTAAATGTTAAATATCCTAGCTTGGCATTTCCTGTTTTCAGTTGTCATTGAATGTATTTTCTTCTGAAGCCCCAAGTGTGCTTTTGACAGTTTATCTTTAATGCACTCTCATGGGAAAAGATGTGGTGGAGGTGCAGCAGGAAAATATTTAAAAACTTACTCAAAAAAATTTTGTATCATTGAGTTCAAATACAAGAATTAACATGACTTGTGTGAGACACGGCAACTTATCATTCTGCTTTGAAAATAAAGCATATCCCAAACACCTTTTCCGTAGCACCGATGGGCTCATGCTGTTTGCTAGTTATTGTGTTCCTACCTAAACTTACCGGCTCAAACGTCCAAAGGGAGGCTTCACGTCCCAGAGGCGGCTGGGCCCATGACTTAGTACAGACCCCCAAGTCTGACAGTGGTGCCGCTGACTGACGTGCGAGACTCTCTGGAGTGTCAGCCAACATTACAGAGTCAGAGATTCCAGTGAGGGACAACGGCTTTCTTTCCCCCATCTCTAACATAATGACATTGCCTCAATTTACAAGTAAGTTGCTGTAAAATGAAATAATTCAGTGAATATAGTAAGAATTAATTGAAAGTACATACAGGCAATATTTCTAAGAAGATGCAATGACAGTGACTCAATTTTCATCTTCCCTGACTCCACCACATGACGATCAGTCTTACGTAAGCGTAACTCTCCTAGAAGCAGTCTTTACTCCTCACTTGATCTGTGAAATGGGCTTGATGGGTTAACTTAAAGTCCACTGAGGAGGGGATAGTGTCCCACATCTAGGTACTTTTAATCTATGACCAGAATCTCCTTCTATGTGAAGCCGTCCCCAACATCTCCCCGCTCAGTCCCCTGAGAGGAATTTGCCTTCTCGTGGTGAGTCCACTTTGAAGCTGGGATCCCGATTTGCTTTCTCCTTTTTAATGGGGGCCTGACCCTTCGCTGAATGCATAGAGGGCAGGGTGCAGCTTCGCCATCCTTTTATCCCTTGGGCAGGTGGCTCCCTGGCCTTCCCCACTCCCCTGCCTGCTGAATACACAATGACTGAGATTATTGAATGGATGAATCTACCCATCAAGCTGGGTGCTTTGGGAACCATTTACTTTAATGAGGCCAAGCAACTTCAACTCTGTAGACTTTTCCATCTTTGATATGAGGATTTGGACTAGCTAGTAAAACAAAAACAAAAACAGAATAAAGTTGCCTTACGGGTCCAAAATCTGACTTTGTTAAAACAAGGCAAATACACATAACCTGAACTGTGTGTGGGAGACCTTTGTTTGGATGATGTGGGAAGACAGATTTATTCCAAGTTTGACTTATTAAAATATTGTTTAATTTTTTACTTATTGGTATATTTATGCTCATTTGTATTTCAGAAAGTATTACTAAACAGTGAAAACTAATTAGGCAGTCAGACATCTGGAAGGCTGTTTATTTTTATACATATACTGGTAAGACAGCCTCTAAGGATTATATCAGGAAAATGAAAGATGACTTAAATAAAATACTTTGTGAAATTAAATAATGAAAAAATTTGAAACAATAAAACATAATTAGGTATCTTACTGGCCAGCAAACACCAACTATGACTATTGATATATAACTGTTGTCCTAGGTAAAAATTCATCCCTTTTAGTGGAAATTTTAATATTTCAAAGCAATCATGAAGAATTTTGATGTGTTGTAGAGTCTAGGTAGACAGAGTCTTCTATACATATGGAATTGCTGTTCTCTTAATACCAGCTGAATCTTATTATTATGACATGGCTACTGACTCCATTCTTTTAAAGATGCGAAGAACTGGGCAAAAAGGAATGTGAGAACTTCCCTTCCTTTAGAGCCGTTTGAGGTACTGAAAATTTTATTTCTTCTCTTCCCAGGCCAGATTTGCCTTGGGGAGCTCAAAGCTGAAGGGCCTGTTTAGCTGATAGGATTTAGCGTGCTGGCCAAGGTTTCTGTTCCAGTTGCTTTTAGTTGAGAAAGCACCGTTGAACTTTCTGTGGTGCCTGTTCCAAAGCTTTCCTTATCATGACTTCATTTCCGCTTTGGCCTTTTTGCTTTTTCCTTGGCTATGACATTCATTCATTCATTCACTCATTCAAAAAGATATACTGGACACCTTTTCTGTAATAAGCACTGTGTTAAATTCTGGAAATAGACAGATAAATATATGTTTAAAACTTATTGCTCAGTCTCTCTTTTTTTTTTTTTTTTTTTTTTGGTTTTGGGGTCTTTGTTAGTTGTCTCCTCTAGGCAAAGTATAACTTTGAATGCTTATATTTTGACTCATAGCTTTAAATAATTGATTCCCAAATTCTGTTAGATGTTTGTGAAAGTCAACCTGCTTACGCTGTCTTTTAACTATTGAGTAATGGTCAGGACTGCTTAACATTAGTCTATCTTTCATTTTGCAAGCGTCTATTTTTCAAAAAGAAATTCAAAACTGGGATAATGAACTTGCAGCTTTATGCTTTCTGGTAACCATGTCTCTGATCTTGTCTGATTACTACATTGGGAGGTGAATGTGGAAAGGAAAATTTTCATTTAATTTGTAAAGTCTGACTCCTCTCTTTACTCAACTCTATTTAAATTCTCTCATGGGGTTATAAACCTCTTGCTTTCATTTATTGTTTTCTGTGTCCTCAACAGTTATGGATATGGGAGACAAAAGATTCAGATATCAATTGTAAACCAACATGAGAGCTAGTAGAGAAAGTGTTACAAGCTTCCAGAGTTCAGGATGGAGAAACAATGGATAGTTGTCAATGTACAGAAGCTAAAGAAGAGGAAATATTAGGGAAAGGCGATTGTAAAGATCCGTTAGCGTCAGTTTGTTTGAGCCAAAGAAGAATTTGGGGTAAATAGAACTTATTAATGTTTGATTTTGATGGTACTTTTCAAAAACAATGAAAATGAATGCTTTCATTTTTTATTGCTTCATCTTTCCTTTTCTCCTCAAACTTGGTGGTTTAATAAAAAACAACTGTTTTATTGTATCTCCTGATTCTGTGGGCTGACTGGTTTAGCTGGCTGGTTCTTCTGCTCTGTATGAAGTTACATGGGACTGCAGTTAACTAGGAGTTCAAGTGGGCGACGGTGACCTGGATGTCCTACGTACACAGCGGACAGCTAATGGCAGCTCCTCAGGGCCTGCCAGCTAGGGGCCTTGCTCCTCTGTGAGGTCTCCTGTGCTTCCTCATACGATGGTGGCAGCTACATTTCCAGATGGAGAATGTGGAAGCTGCCAGTCCTCTTAAAGGCTAAGCTTGGAACTGGCACAATTCACTTCTGCCTTATTCTATGGGTCAAAGGCTTTACAAACCCAACTTATATTCAGGGGGTGGAGAAATAGACTCCAACGTTAAGCAGAGGCAGCAACATAGAATTTTCAGTTATCTTTAATCTACTATAATAAAACTATGTGTACTAATCAATGTAAAAGCTGATATTTGAAAAAAAGAGAGGGGCATAAAAGGACTAGGTATTTGAGCATAAGATGTCTTCTGACTGCATGTGATTTAAAGGGAGATGATCATATTCAGGTTGGCTCAAGAAAAGGTGACCGTAGACCAATGGTTCTCAAACTTCACAGTTCATCAGAATTACCAGGAGGACTAGCAGGACCCACTCCCAGAGTTTCAGCAGGCCTCTCGGTGGGACCTCGGCATCTACATTTCTAACAAATCCCCAAGTGGTTTTGGGAGCTACACCCTGAGAACCACTGATTTAGTCTGTATAGGACCAGAAAAAGTGAGAAAATTTTTAAAAAGAGAAGATGCGAAATATCGTTTTTCTGCTAATGGTATTTTTAAAAACCTCATATCAGTAGCTTAAAGTCGAGTCTCAGGCCACAATAAAGACATTAACATCAGGGCTTTATGTTTGTCTTGGTAATTAATCCTAGTGCTGCAACATCAGCCTCTGAAACCTCATTAGTTGAACATGGCAAATGTTTCTTCTCCCTCATGTAAAGTTCAGCATGAGTCAGAGCTTTCCTTTCTATGGCACTGCACCATCTGGATCATGGAACATGTGACCCGCAGTGTTGCTAAGGCAGGACAAGAGGAGATGAGAAGATGAACAAGGCACACTGGCTCCTCGCTGCCTCAGTGGAAGGGACACAGGTTACCTTGTCTCAGAGGCCCCAGCATAACTAGTCACAGGACCCTAACTAAGTGCAAAGGAAGTTGGGAAATGTAGGAGAACAGGGGGATGGTTGTAAGCCTCACCTATCTCTAACGTAACACCCTGCTAACTTCCGTGCCCTGTATTCTGTGATTAGGCACAGCTGAAAGCAGAAAGTTTCACCAGCCCTTAGAACTGCAGGTACACTTATCCTTATAATTACTCCAACATTATCATAAATGGTTTTATTCCTAATTTTATGTGTGGTATTAAACAAATCCCAAAACAAAGTTTGTTGTAAGAAACTGTTTCCTGTTACAAATAATTTGGTAAAGCCCTTGTTACCTGGTTATTTAAGTCATTCTGTTGAAGACTGATTAAATAAGACACCATTTCTTTTTCTTTGCTGATTTTGCCAACCGTGTAATTCTTTAGGTAATTGTCAAAGTGATTACTTACTCTGCTGAAGTCTAGACAGCTAGTGCCGATTGGCGACAGGGCATTATCAGGTCTTTAAAATGATCTTGTGGGCATTTTTTAAAACAAAGGAAGGAAATTCATTTTTATCCCATTCACATTAAATCCTTGTTAGCTCAGTATTAGAAAATGTGCTACAGAATATTCTGATTCAGTGAGAAATGAATCAGAATTTTTGTTCAATTTCTTCATCAGATTCCTTTTCATTGCTGTTGCTTACCTTTGCCTTTTCTTATGATGCCTTCACAAAAACTGGCATGGGGGAGCAGGGCTGCTGGCCACAAACAGACTCCATCGTGTGGGAACAGTTCCTAAGTTTCTTCTGCTGCTGGGAAGACTTATCCGACAGATAGAATCTCAGGAACATGCTAGCCACTTAGTCTCAGAAGCTTTGAGGCAAATTTCCAATTTAATTTTGTCTCTTAAATTCTGCAGGCCTAATCAACTTCTCTGATATGTTGAAACAACATGATAAAGAGATATTTTCTGTGGAGACGTGCTTAACTACTAGCAGTCACCTGTCTGTTGGGCCAACTAAAACCCAGTGTGTCACGATTGTTAGAAAGCTTCTGAGTTTCATACTTTGATGCCTTAGTTATGTGGTTTCAGTTTATACTCATACTCTTTGTAGGATTTCTCTCCATAATTATTCATTAGTTAGCAGACAGGCAGCTTCTTTAAATGAATTAAGTGACAGATCAGCATTACTCTTCCTACCGACCAGATGAAGAAACTGGGACAATTTCATGACTAGCCCAACGCAGCTCAGTGAGTCAGGGGCAGAGTTGGGATTAAACTTCAGTTTATGCGCTCAGGTCAAAGCACCTTGTGTAATCCTGATGTTAAATTTCTGGAAGCAGGGATGTTGTTTTTGTTTAATATTTGCTAGAAAAATTGGATCTTGTGGAGTTATAGCAAATGGAGGCTATTTAAATCAAGGTATCCGATCCATTTTGGAGGTGCGGCTACCATATCCTGTCTGAGCTTGGTAAAGAAATCTTTGCATATACACAGAAGGCTGCGTGATGTGGAGAGAGCAAGAGGCTCAAGTTGGAAGAAGCAGACTCCAGTGGGAGCTGTGTGACCTTGACCAACAGACCTAGGTCATGTCACGAACCTCTCGAGAACCTCAGTGTCTTTACTTGTAAAGTGTGAGGTGTCAGAATCAGCATTCCTTAAAGTTTAAATATTGCAGAATTTTGAAACTGCTACTTTGTGCTTGGAAGGATTCTTAAATGTAACCAAAGCTCCCATTCTTCTGAAGATTTATTTTTAAGTGGAAATTGTTAAAAGAGACAGTTTCCTTGGCTCTTCTTGGCATATGGAACCCTCTCTCTGTCATCAGCTCTGCCGATGAGTACAGAAGGCAACCGAGAATGAGGCTTCTGTGAGGAGGCTGGGGGCACAGAGCAGTCTAGAACCCGCGCGGCAACATGACCCTGCTGCCTGTTCTTCCAGGGCCGGAGGCTGGGCCTGACCCTCCTACCCCGCAGTGCCTTATTGTGGGTAGAAGACACATTTGCATGGGGAGGGATTTGGCCAGGCTATTTTGCTAGCAGTCCTAGATTCCCCACCAGCCTTATGGCCCAGGTCTGTTTGTCACGGCTGGAGTCTGGGGGAATTTGCTTCTTCAGTTTCTTTCTCTCTGTCAACTCTTTTGCCAAGTGAGAAGAGCATGGTCCCAGCCTCTCTGAAGTGGACAGTGCCATCCTAGTTCTCCAAGTCCGCCCCCTGTAAAAGGGAGCTTGATCAGACTCAGCAAAGGCCAGGCCAGGGGACTGGAGTCACTCTGAAGGGTTTTCTCTTAGAGGCCCCGGTTTATTTCTAAATGTCACAGCCCCAGAGGCCAGTTTCACATCCTGCACAAAACGCTCTGAGAGAATGTGTCAGCAGAAGCAGACCGGCATGTCTGGGCAGAGAATTGATGGAGCATCATCAGCCACATCCACTCTGCTAACTCTTGTGTAAGCATTTGCTGTCTGTGCCCCAGGCAGTTTGGGCTTGAAATGAAAACTTTAGCTCTAAGATTTGCATGTGGGTCTTTCAGGAGGTTCTTTCAAGGGAAGAAAGTGTAAGATAGCTTATGTCAAGATCAGGTATTCTATTGATAAATGGGAAAGTCTCCTCATCTTTTTTTCTTCTTCTTCAGTAAAATGGTGGCTGTTATCACCATTTTTGTTCTATGGAATATTTGTTATTTTATGAATTATCTATTAAGCACCCACTGAGAGCGATGTGGGCATTCGGCTGGGCGGTTCGGATGCGCTGTAGAACAGAGCAGCTCAGGTCTCTACCTCCCAAGCTCACGGCTCACAGGAGACGGCCACAGGCTAGAGTAACAGGATCTTTCTGTCTCGGTTTCGGCTGAGGCACAGAGAACAAGGCAGTGGGTGCCAGGTTCCTTGGCTTTCTGTGTGGAGGCCCTGACTGCCTCTGCAGGACTTGCAGAAAGGTCCCCAGAACTGGTTCCACCAGTCGGAGCCATCAGCTTCCTCCAGGGCACTGCAGAGAAGGTTCGGTGAGTGCTCCTGGAGTTCAAGAGCTGGTAGGGAGTTTCTCCAGGAGACTTGTCACTGTGCTGTGTGGCTCCCCTCACTGCAGGGAGGGCATAATATGTGCTCGAACCCAGTGACCCTAGAGACCTGCTCCGGGGAGCAGGGTCCTGTGTTCCTGGAGGGCGGGGCCCTGGGGCTGATATCTAAGGCGTCTCAGGCAGAGGCAGGTGTGCCCAGAGAAGAGGGGGTGCATGGAGAGTGGCCAGGACTTCAGGCTCGGCCCGGCAAGGATGGACTCTGAGGAAGGAGCAGCTGGGTCATCTGGAAAGCAGCTTGGCAAGGAGGCGCTCTGGAGGAGTGAGGTGACTGGAAACAAGGTGCACCTCTGGCCGGAGTGGCAACGGGGAGCAGTGGGGGAAATTCCTGAGAGGCCACCCAGAAAGGGCTGTGGCTGACAGAGCAGCTCTGGTTAGGAAACCCCAGAAGAGCAGGCCTAGGAAGTGCGGCTACCTGCCAGGTGCGCAGGCACTGTCCCCAGATTACAGCGCTGTCCAGCAACGTGGGCCCGTCTTCCCTTCTCCTTCCTGTCCACTGCCCCAGTCCTGCAAAGACGGGAGGAGAGAGCTGGGAAAGCTGCCTTGCTCATGAGCTTCTAAGCCTGAAGCCCATCTGGGCTGGGAGAAACTGAAGGCTAACTTAGTTTTGGAGTTTAGGTACTAAAATCACTTAGGGAAAGAGATTATTTGTTTATGACCTGGAAGTGACTGGGCCGGCTCCAGGGCTGGCAGGGGACCTTCTTACGGAGGTGGCAGGTTCGAAGGGAGAAGTAGGAGAGGGTAAAGTGCTTTCTGTTTGCATCATACCCATCCCAGGCCCTTTACTAGCACAACGTAGTTATGCTCGTAAATAGGCAAAGTGTAGAATTACAAAACCGTGATGCTGGGTAAGGTGGTGCACCTGGAGTCCCATCTACTCAGGAGGCTGAGGCAAGAGGATCATTGGAGACCAGGGGTTCAAGTCCAGCCCAGGCGACATAGCAGGACCTTGTCTTTTAAAAGTAATAAGAATAAAAGAATTATAAAACTATGCTGTTAGTGGATCGCAGAGAGGGGAGGCCGTGGTAGGAGCCTGTTTAGGTAAGGCAAGAAGGGCAAGCCCTCAGGAAGTGATATTTATGCAGGACCAGAAGTCAGCAGGACTGTGCTTGGGGAGCTGGGTGCCTCCCTAAGGGGTGCCTCCAGGGTGCCGGCACAGAGGACCCCAAGTGCATGGTTTACGTGAAGCTACATGGGAAGCATCCCATAAGCATTTGGACAATAAGACATTTTTATTCTTTGTCTGGGGCACTGAGTTAAGTGCTCTTACAAACAGGATAAAAACCTCCACTGGAGTTTGAGGTTTAATTACTCAATGTTAAGAAGAAAAATAGAAAATGACAACACTTTGATAAAAGGTGAGATCTGAAGGCTAGAAAGAGTCCAGAAGCTCCGCCCTGTCGCGAGTTCCTGCTGACCTCAGATGACACTCTTCTTTTCTGAGTACTGCCATGACCCTTAGCCAGTCCTGTTGTGCTGGTACCTGTCACCGAGTATAGGGGCAGCTGGGTGAAATGAACAGAGCTGCCCGACGGTCCTAGAAGAGGGGAGAGAAAACTCCACCCACTGTAGAACACTGTTGAGGTGGCAGGATTAGGAAAGCCCCTTGGAAGTGTGATGTCCAGGGTAAGAGAGGTAGGACACACAACTGTCAAGGGGCACACGTCACCCCTCGCATTGACACAGTGGTTGGAGAAGTAGCTTGCCTTTTCTGGCATAAGTTTTGTCCACTCAGGGAATGAAAAGAGCAGAAAGATGAGCTGGTGGCCTGGGGAGAGTCTCTGGAAGAAAGTGGAGTTGTCTATTCAAAGCTTATGTCCTGGGCAGACGGTGACCTCAGCAAGAGCCGGGGGATATGGGCGGCAGTCTCCCAGGCCCCCTGGGCTTCCAGCTGGCACTCAGTCTCCAGCAGGGGATGGACCATCTCCACAGACAAAGAGCAGCACACTTCGTCCCCGTGGTCACGTGCAGAGCCTTCCCAACCAGGTGAAGTCCGAGGGAAAACGTGGCTTCTGTGACTGGCAGGGAAAGGCGGAGTCATCTCAATGACCAGAGCTCCCCTATGTCTGTTTGCTTTCCAAATAGCACATGCTTAACAAGAAACTGTCAAGTGCAGCGTAAAAAAGAAACTCTTTCCATTTTAAAGAACACTCCATAATAGAGGAGGGACTTCTGAATTTGGGAGGAAAGAGTCGGAGGTGTCTGTTGGCTTTTCCGCTGGTGGAGAGCAGCTATTTGCCCTGTTAGAACCTGCCCTTCTCAGAGAGGACTCAGTCTCCAAACAGGCTGCCTGACACAGAAATTCTCACTAAATTTATTTAAAAATCAAGTGGAAAAATTTAGAAATCTAAATATTTTTTTAAATTAAAAAAAAATTTGAATTTGAGTTCTTGTAATGAGTTGCTCTTGACAGAATGGCAAAGAATATCAGACCGTGAGGGACGCTCTTTGGGATGGGAGGACAATCTGGCTGCATCACCTGTCTCCCAGGGATCCCTGGGGTTGACTCTGTGGATCGCGTGCCTGGGCGAGGGTCCCTTTCCCCCACCCCTCCAAGGGCATTCAAGCCTTCCGCTGCAGAGGACGGCCTTCCCCGGTAGAGGAGGACTGTTCCTTAGCCCAGGGCTTGTGAGAAGCTGCTTGCCCTCCAGGACCTCCACACACCCTCAAGACGGGCTCACTGATACCTTTAATTTAAAAATATGGATAAAAAGTCTCAGAAATCAGTCTTCAAAGTTGCTGTTCTATCCTTGGGTTTATTTTTGTGCTTGACAGCAGAGTAGAAAGACTGTGAGCATTTGGGTCAGGCAAACCCGAGGTTGAACACTAGCCCTGCATTCCTTAGACGTGGGGTTTGGGGCCCTGTTCTGGATCTTGACTTTGAAGGGTTCACTTTGACCCTCTGCAAGGTACCCTCCTCCTACACACACATGTAGAGATATCTGAGGGAGGGGCCCCCCAAATCTCTGTCCCTAGGCTCTCAGGACTCAGGCATTCCCTGTCCAGGTGGCTGGAAGCATGCTTCCAGGACCTGCTGAGGCCCAGCACAGGCTGGCTGCTGCGGGATGGGGCCTGATGGGAGTGGGAGGAAGGCAGGGTGGGGCCGCAGGTGGGAGACCTTCACTTACGCTCTTGCCTTGGGCCCTAGAAATGTCAGGAGCAGGTCCCTCATCTGCCCCTGGGTTACACTGCTTGCAAATGACTTGACCTTTCTGAAAATTCCTTTCCTTTTTGACAAAATGTGTATAAGAATTTTTATCCTACAGCTTTTAAGGATCCAACTGAATTATTATATAAAAGCAAATTGTACCAATTATAGGAAAATACTTAATCATTGTTGTAAATCTTCGCTGCAATTTCAAGCTAAACTCTAGCCAAAATATCTGTTAAAGTCACCATATAACTGAAATGCATTACTAGTTCTATTATTGGCACTGACAGTATTTCAGGCATATAGTCTTTGATCTGAACTCTTTGAAACCAGATCTTTTCAGAATTCAGAATTTTTTTGATTTTTGAAATCCAAATATATCTAAATAGATGCATAAACCATATATTGCATCGCACCTGGAATATTTGAGGCAGGGTCTCAGCATAATATTATTTGAGGTAATCAAATAGCTTCATACACATATTTCCACAGCCAAACCTATTAAATAAATATGTGTGCTAAGTAAAGACCATACATAGCTTCTTGTCAGTTCAGGTCACTTTTAAAAACAACAACCTTTAAAAAATATATTTCTTTTATATTTTAATTTCAGATTAATGTGAAGGTATAAACAACTAGTTACCATGTTTGTATTTGTTGGGTGGAGTCCCTCTTGTAGCTGTGTCCCACACCCAGGAGGTGTGCCATACACCCTTACATCGGGCTCATTCAGTGGCAGCTCGCACATCCCTCCTTCGTCCCCTCCCCCTCCTTTCTTCTCCCTCTCTCCATCCTGAATTGAATTGAGTTCTTCTCTCGTATGGGCATGCATTAGATTGTCTACTGGCTTCATATTAGAATTAAGTACATCGGATACTTGCTTTTACATTCTTGTGATGCTTTACTAAGAAGAATGTGTTCCAGCTCCATCCAGGTTAATACAAAAGATATAAAGTCACCATCTTTTTAATGGCTGAATAGTATTCCATGGTGTACATAACCACAGCTTGTTAATCCATTCATGAGTTGATAAGCATTTAGGTTGTTTCCACATCTTGGTGATTATAAATTGAGCTGTGATAAACAATCTAGTGCAAACGTCCTTAGGACTCTTTTTTCTTCTGGGTAGATGCCTAGTAACGGGATTATAGATCAAATGGGAGGTCTACTTTGAGTTCTTTGAGGATTCTCCATACCTCTTTCTAGAAAGACTATATTAGTTCGTAGTCTCAGCAATAGTGTAAAAGTGTTCCCTTCTCTCCACATCTGTGGCAACAGCTGCAGCTTTGGGACTTTGTGATATCTGCGGGTGGTTTTGATTTGCATTTCTCTGCTGATTAGGGACAATGAGCATTTTTTCATTTATTTGTTCACCTTTCATCTGTCTTCCTCGGAGGAGATTCTGTTCTAGCTCAGTGATAGGATTGTTTGCTCTTTTTTTTGTAGATTAATTTGAGTTCTCTGTAGCTTCTAGTTATAAAGCCTTTGTCTGATGTGTAACATGCAAATATCTTTTCCCAGTCAGAAGGCTGTCTTTTTGCTTTACTTGTTGTGTTCTTAGCTCTGCCGAAGCTTTTCAGCTTAATTAAATCTCATTTGTTTATTTTGGTTGTTGTTGCAATTGCCACTGAAGCCTTTTTCATCAAATCTTTCTTCAAGCTGACATCCTTAAGAGTTTTTCCCACATTTTCCTCTAGGATTTATATTGTTTCATATCTTACATTTAAATATTTTATCCTTTTAGAGTCAATTTTCTTTTTTATTAAATCATAGCTGTATACATTAATGCAATCATGGGGTACAATGTGCTGGTTTTATATACCATTTGAAATATTTTCATCGAACTGGTTAACATAGCTTTCATGGCATTTTCTTAGTTATTGTGTTCAGACATTTATATTTTACATTTAGTAAGTTTCACCTGTACCCTTCTAAGATCCGTCATAGGTGTGGACCCACCAATTACTCTCCCTCCATCCGTCCTCCCTCCTCCCCTCCCCTCCCTTGCCCCTTTCCCCATATTCTTGTGCTGTAATTGGGTTATAGCTTTCATATGAAAGCTATAAACTAGTTTCATAGTAGGGCTGAGTACATTGGATACTTTTTCTTCCATTCTTTTTTTTTTTTTCAATGCTGATATACTTATTGACATAGAAAGCAGCTCACAACATAAATTGTTTGGTGAAAAAATACAGAGTATAGAACAGCAATTATATTTTCTTTCATCTATACATATTTATATCTATCTGGATACATTGGTATAGGGAAATATCTAGAAGGATGCTCATCAAAGGGTTGACAATAGTTATGTAAGGGTGTAGAGTTTGGTGTAATTTTTACTTTTTGTACTTTGAAGATTTAACAATGAACGGTACCACTTTCACAAAGAGAATAAAGCCATCAGGGAAATGGGCATACACAGAAGATAGAGCCATAAGCAGCAGGGTGACAAAGCAAGGGCAGAGGTCAGGCCATCTCCCTCAGCTGTGCTGGTATCCAAGACCCTCTTCTCCTCCACCCCAAAAGATAACTGCTTTGTGGTTTGACTCATGCA